>CAAAJI010000219.1:32629-53044 GCA_900642245.1 Fragilaria radians
CTCTCTCTCTCTCTCTCCAGCGATGGTAACGTTTTCTCTGTCCAAGTATTCCAGTGTAAGTATTTCGAAGATAGTTCTGTATGTAGAAGTTTGTAGATTAGTACCAGGGGAGGATCTGTAAATGATATAATTTATCTCTCTCACCCCCACATACAAACAGTATCTCTAGTGAGATCGAAATTTTCTACAGTTCGGATGGTGTATTGCTTGAGTACCTATAGGTTTGTTTGTTGTAAAACAAGATTATAAAAAAGATCATTTAAGGCAGAACTTGATTTGTATTTTTCGTGTATCGTTGTTTGCTTTCCTCGATGCATATCTCAATAACGGTGAGCGTAAGAATAGAAAGATGATGTATATATAGTTGATGATGATTGTATCTTGGACGAATGAATTCGTTAGCGTTGGTTGTGTTGTCCGTTACTGAGAATATTCACATTTTGGTTGTTTCCTATGGATTTGTTATTCTCATTTTTGATCTTATACCTAGCTATTGTGTACTCATCCATGTTTTCATCCTCTAATATATATTCAATCTCTGCATCATAGGATTCGAATCATGGCAGCAGTGATTTTACTGTAATGATTGTTGCTACTGGTCCTCTTCGTAATGGTCTTCTAGTCCATGCTGTTGCTGTGTCTCAGCCAGTACAGTCATGGACTGTTATTCGAAGTCATGACGATTTCAATACTGTGAGTGATTCTCTCAGAACTTTCTTACCAGGAATAACCCCCTGTCCACCCTCAATGATCTATCATGGTGATATGAGCATTATTGAAAACTCTAGAAACGAATTGCAAAATTGGTTACATACGATTCTCCACTATCCTGGAGCACGAGAGAGTCCTGAAGTTAGAAACTTTCTTACCTTACATGCGAATATGATACCACCACAATTTGCGGAGGTTGCATGGGTTAACTTTCCATCTTCTCAAACTACACAGTTTTCTCAAGGGGACACATTGCATCAAAATCATCATCATCATCATACATCGATAGCAAATAATCTTGACGACATGGAAATGGCTGATATGTTTCAAGGGGATGACGAAGGAACAATCGAGGATGACGACGACGACCCCGAGGATTACATTAGTCGTTACATTCCTGTAAATGAACCCATTACACGAGAAGAAGAAATGGATCTCATGGCATTTGCTTCGGAAATTGAAATGGTAGAAGACATTGGGTCGTTAGCTCAGAGTCTCGGTGCATCGCATCTTGGAAGATCTCTTCAATTACAGGCTGAACGTAATCAAACGACGACCTTTGTTCAGTCCCCATTGTCACCTGAAAGTCAAGGTGTCAAATTGGCTACTCCTGTCCAAGCCAAACACAAGCATGGTGGAGAAGATTACGGAGGACTATCCAATGTTATGGAAAAGGCACAACAGCAATCAAAGGTACCCGGTCTTGGGGATAGCTTCCATCAAAAGCGACCTATATCTGCACCTAAGTTGGACTCCTTTCGATTAGTCAAGGTTATTGGAATAGGCTCATTCGGTACGTTATTCACGATAGAAAGGGGTACACGGCGAAAGCCTCATCACTTGGTCTTGGTACATGTTCTCACGAATATATTGATTCCTAGGCAAGGTTTATCTCGTCAAGGAAAACAAAACTGGGGAAATGTTTGCTCTCAAGGTCCTTCGAAAAGACAATATCATCAAACGTAACCAAGTTGAACACACGAAAACCGAAAGGAGCGTCCTGGGTTATGTAAAACACCCATTTATAGTTGGCCTGAATATGGCTTTCCAGTCAAAAGACAAACTATATTTCGTTTTGGACTATTGCGCAGGGGGTGAGCTATTCTTTCAATTGGGAAAACAAGGAAAATTTCCAGAGCCACGTGCTAGGTTCTATGCAGCGGAAATTATTTTAGCCATTAGCTATGTCCACAGCCTGGATATCATATACCGTGATTTAAAGCCTGAAAATGTCCTTCTTGATGCCAAGGGACACGTAAGACTAACAGATTTCGGATTGTCCAAGGAAGGTATCAGCTCCAGTTCCAGCGGTGCAAACAGTTTCTGTGGAACTCCAGAATATTTAGCTCCCGAAATTCTAAATCGACAAGGCCACGGTCGTGCGGTAGATTGGTGGAGTCTTGGGGCCCTCCTATACGAGATGCTGACCGGCTTGCCACCATTTTATTGTCAGGACCGAGAAAAGTTGTTTGAAAAAATCAGAAAGGGTGAACTTCCTTATCCAGCTAGCTTGAGCAGAAGCGCAAAGAGTCTCCTCCGTGGTCTCCTTACTCGGGATCCAACACAGCGTCTCGGAAGCGGACCTCGAGATGCAGAGGATATCAAGTGTCATGAGTTCTTTCATGAAATCGATTGGGATAAGCTTGCTAGGGGTGAGATTACACCACCATGGGCTCCGAACATCACGGGTAGTATGGACACTAGTCAATTCGACAAGGAATTCACCAGCATGCCGGTGTCTAGTCCACAAAGTTTACAACTTCCTCACGGATTTGGCTCTACTCCAGCCGAGAACCCGTTCGAAGGATTTACATTCACGGATAGAACCTTGATGGGACCAGGATCTTAATTTGTTTACTAGTTCATTCCAATTGTGTTGTGTATCAAGTCGCAGGGCGTTGAATGGCTTCTCACTGGTGCAAAGTTCATAGGAAAAGCTCCAACATCCCGTAAACTTTTAAATGTTTCGTAATCCAGAATTTATACTGCTAGTCTGTCTACCAACATTTAAACTTTCCAAGTCCAAAAATGCTTCAATATCGTGTGATATAGACTATTTTTTGTTACTGCCACATTGTAGTGAAGTAATAGAACTTCTTGCTTGCTACTTCATGCATGTTGATTAAGAGTAGATGTTATAGCAATAAAGGTTGCTGATAGTGACTGACTAATGCGAATTGTTGCTTAATGATGAAATGATTAGATCAAACATGTGACAATATTTGTCATGGCTGGTTGGATTGGTTTTGTTGCTTAACGATTTTGAGATTATGATTATTTATTTAATGCTCAGTTATTAGCTGGTCCAATAGAGCTATGGTTCACTGATACAAATTGTTGGATGGTAATGAAGTGACTCTAGTTGTACTATGAGTTCATTTATCATTGTTGCTTCATGATGAGTTTTAGTTGGTTTGTCAATAAATGAAACATGAAACGGCTGTAGATGATTGATGATGAAATAGTCAATCACTGGGTTGATGTAGAATGGTAATTGATAGCACATTGTGTGATTATAGCACATTGTGTGATTATAGCAAATTGTTATTATGTTATCCAACGAAAAAGTTCAATTTGCTATAAATTCTTTTATGCGGAATCCATTTTACAGAGAGAGTACTGCATGCACTAGTGTGTTACTATCAATGAAATTGAAAGACCCGTAGCAAGAAGAGAGATGTCTCGTTGGGTAGTTAGCTGCTTCCAAAATTCGTAGGAAATTCAAATACCAATTATTTCTGGTTTTTATCAATTGACGTCGTCAGGGTTAGTTGAAAATCGAAAGAGAACAAACGGAAAAACAAGAAAATTCCCAAGACGTAGAGAAAGTTCTGATGCATGCGTGGAAGTTTGCAGTATCAGAATGGATGTGCTTTGTTTTGTCATACTGTAAGTACGGCAAGTTGGAGTATGTGAGAATTTTGTACAACGATGTTGTTTTTGAATTATCAATGGGGTTTTGATTCTGGATGTCCATATATGTTTCATCGGAATACGGTACCGTATATGCTTTCCATAAATGTGGGGTTAGTACTAGTCCTAAACCATAAAATGCATGTTTGTATATAATTTATACGCCAAGATTAAAGGGCATGACAATGGTTTGGGAATTTCAGATGGTCGGGTTAAATTTGCCATATACTTACAATACCGTTCTTTGTGACGTACGTTAAGGTCCATGACAATCTTGAGTCAAATCTAGGATCCTCCCTATCTAAGATAGGTTCATGCGTGAATGTTCCTTGTCACGAATCGACGTTATGTAGTTGTTGCGTACGTGGAAGTGATTCGGGAATTTAACATCAAGAATTATTCCATGTAGTTTTTTGCGGCACTATCGTAATATTGACCCACGAAACGAGAATCATTCCCAACGAGAAAAATAAACGGGACCGAATTGAGTACAGACTATCCATGGGATATGCGACAGACTGCATCTCTTAAATCCCCAAGACACTCGAGAGTCGTCGATTTTTCAATCAAGCGAATAATTCACTGTCATAAATTCTGGAACGAATTTGAATTATATCCGACATCAAATAGTATAACAGTATGGATGACATGATGAATCAAGTGAGTACAGTTCTAACATCTTGTCAGAAATATGTATGGTAGATGTAGGGAAGCAAAGAGTTGTTTCCTCTGGTTCGGGAGAGATCGGATGAGCCTTGGCGGGGGGAAACAGGATCTGAATAGGGAATGAACTTTAGTCGGACTTTTTTTCGAATTGACCGAGATCTATTTCCCTACAGATTCTCAAAAGAAAATTACTATGCAGTTCGAATGACTTCGCAACTTACTTGGGAGTTCGTTATCACAATTGTCAAAAGGAATAAACAACACATTTACGTCCATTACTGAGAGTGTATTGATTTGCAAGCTTGTTGCGCTTTAGCTGTGAACTTAATTGCGACTCTTCTTCTTACTGACCCTAATCTCTTTGTCTTGACGACGACTTTTCTCTCTATCCTAGATGTCCTCTTACAATCAACAAAACCAGCAACAACAAACTGGTGGCGGTGGAAGTAGTAATAATGGAAACAACATGAATTTTCTAGGTCCAAACTCCAGCATGTTGTCTCAGATGCACATGACGAGTAATTTCCCTCAAGGAATTTTCAATAGCAATAATATTGTTTCTTCCTTAGGTAATACTTCTAATGGTATGGGTAACTTCTCAGCTCCACGTCGTGTGAGTGCTGCTGGTGGAATGAGTAATATGAGTATGCCTGGAATTGGATTAGGAATTGGTGGTGGAGGATTTATGGTCAACAATGGGGCTAATACAGGAGCAAATTTGTCGTCAAACATGCGACAGGATAAGCGTTCCAATACAGGAACCTTATCAAATACACCGTTTGATAATACATCCATGCAGGATTTATTTGGAAGACGATCAAGTGTTGGTATCGAAGATAATATCTTTGGACGTCGAGACAGCATGGAATCCTCAACTGCAGTTCTGGATGCTTGTATCCTTGACTTGACCAGACGTCGTTTATCTATGGCGATGGGTGCTCCGTCACAACAAGTGGGGGTAACTGGATTGCCCATGTCATCCAACGATTATAACCTAACTAACTCAAATACTTCAGGAATTGTACTACCTACAATTGGAACGGCTGCTGCTGCAGTCAATCCAAATTTTACCGCACAAAATACTACAGTCTCGGCACTAGCTGCAAGACAACAACAAATTCAACAGCAGCAACTAGAGCTAGACAAGCGACAGAAGGAGATTGATATGCAAAGGCAGCAACTCTTATCAGGCTTTCAAGATCCGTACAATCAAATGAGTGCTAGTGCAGGAAATCTTCATTTTGGAGGCCTTTCAGGTTCCTTATCAGGAACTTTCAACAACAGCTTAGCGAATTTAAATCGCATGACATCACAAGCTCCATCCTTGAATAAATTCGCGAGTCAAAACTCTGGAGAGAGACAACCTAATCAATGGTGGGTGTGTCAAATTTGTAATAATAAAGCATTTGCGTCTCGTCAAGAAGCAGTAGACCATGAATCTATCTGTACCGATATTCAAGGTGTGATGAATGACCATCATCAGCAACAAGAACAGATGTTTCTACAACAGCAACAGGGACAACAACTTCAGCAACATAATTTTTTGCAATCCGATCATTTATTACAAAACAAAGTAGAACGTTTCAATGCTGCTGCAAATGCTGCTGCTGGACAAACTGGATTGCAACAACATAATTACATTGGCATGATGCAAGCTGGTGCTCAACAAGATTACAAATCCGAGATGACCGATATCGCTGACGAGGGTCCATTCGCGAATTTACCCCAGCCACTTCCCTTGGCAATGTCATCCGATAAAGATTGGTTAACTCCGCTTCATTGCTTCGTACGAAGTCATTGTGTTGAAGTTTTCTGTGCGTCGACACAAGATGTAGCCACACCATCCAAGGGGAAGCGTAAACCGATTCAAATTGGTCAGGTTGGTATTCGCTGTCCACATTGTCACACGGGAGCCAGTTCTGAAGCAGGCCAACGTGAAAGAGGAAGTGTGTATTACCCAACGACGATTTCTTCTATTTACAATGCCACAATGAATTTGCTACAACGCCATTTGCACTCTTGTCCATCTGTCCCAAAAGACATTATGACACGGTATCAAACATTAAAATCAGATGATGCACGAAGTGGTACCTCCAAAAAGTATTGGGTAGAGAGTGCACTGAGTCTGGGACTAGTTGACACAGCTGACGGAATTCGATTTTCGGCTCGTCGACCACCCCCGTTGCCACGGCTTAGTCGTCATCAGCATTCCACTGGACTTTGCCGAGAAGAACGACGCAACTCCAAGGATTACTTCTCGAGCAATGTGGATGATGAGGGCAAGGATTTGGAGCTTCATGCGAACGATAGTATACAAGAATATTCAGATGATATTCCAGATGGTGGAAAACACGTCATTGGAGGAGGAGGAAAAGACGGCGGTGATGGGAAACCTTATGAGGAAAAATCAAAATTGGAGTCATCATCTTCCTTATTGTCGTCTTCGTCATCATCGTCATCCATGGGTCCGCTCGTGAGTCACGAAGACCAACCATATGCGACTGCATTTTCCTTTCGTTTGCTCAGTCAAATGCAGCCATGTGTCTTCACGGAAGCTGATCGATTGGGTAAGCGAAAGGGTCTTCCGGCAGGATTTTCTGGTCTAGCTTGCCGTCATTGCTTCGGTGGATATGGCTCTGGACGTTTTTTCCCCTCAAGTATCAAGACTTTGTCAGATACATCCAAGACTCTCAACGTGTTGTTCAATCACATGATGAGATGTCGCAAATGTCCACAAGACGTGAAGGATTTATTGGAGAAATTACGTGCTCATCATGATGATGATAGAGCCAAGATGAAATTCGGTAGTCAGAAAGCTTTCTTTGCCAAAATTTGGTCTCGTCTCCATGACAAAGATGGGACTGTGAATGCGAGTTATACCGATGGAGGTTCAAAGCGAAAATCTACCCAACAAGTGGATTTCTCTCATCCATCATCTGAGGATAATAATATGATGAGCATGGGAGGGATGAGTTCCTTTGGATATGGATTGTCCATGGGCTCTAACTTCCAAATGTCAACGAATAACCCTATGATGGGGGGATTAGATATGCTATCACGTCAGGCTGATAGCAACAAACGTCAACGATATGGTCTTTAATAGTAAGACTATTAATTCTATAATCTTTTTTTTCTTCCCAAAATATCGCTATCTATACAGTAACAACTATTTTCCATGTAGTGTAGTGCAAGTGTGAGAATTTGTTGAGGGGGTATAAATATTTGGAATTCCACGGTAAGGTGCTTCTTATGGTTTTTGACACGTAAATATTTTTTTGAGCCCATGCCAACCTGGTGCCATTTGGTAATCTGTGTCTTCTTGCGTAGGACCAACGATTGGTGGGTCCAATGTCGATGGTGGATGAGAGTCATAATTAACTTGCCATACATCACAATTTCCAAATTTGAAATCTAATCCCAACATCGTCTTAAAGTATTGGGAATGTCCAACAATCGCAATCTTGGACTCCTCTTGATTTTTCAGCCATACTTGCAATTGGTCAATTCGATCTTCCAATTTATAGAAAAATCCAGGTATCCACTCCAACGGTGTCTTTTCTGCCAAGCATTCGAGCTCCACAACCTTGGGTGCTGTGACTAGTTTGTCCAACATGCCATTGCATGTCATTTTCGCACGACGGAGGGGTGAATGCACCACCAGGGGAATGTCAATACCCGTTTGCTCCCAATTTGTCGCTAATTGTGCAATTTGTTCTCGACCCTCGTCACTTACATCGGAATCTACTTGTGCTGAAATATTCCACAAGGATGACGCAGTCAAAACATCTTGAGAGGATGGAATGGAACCTCGACTCACAAATCCAACAAGAATCGTTTGCAATAATGCCATGCGACGATTTTCTTCCGATTCAGCATGGCGAATCAGATAAATCGTTTTCACACTTGGCTGTTCTGGAGTCGACATTTTCACAGAATATTAATGTAGGATTCGAATATTTGATGATGAAATCGAAATTCAAAAAAAAAAGACAACAACGGTCAATATATAGTAAAAGTTACTGTCAATTATAGTGTGTAACAAAAGTGACATTCGTATAGTACAGTAGTTCTGGTCTACAGTAGCCGTATAAAGAATTTGTCTACATGTTTCCACATCTACACTACTAAAAAAGTTTCACATTAGATCTGGCCGGTGCTAACCCTTACCCTTTGTGCGTGTTGTTAGTACAGTAGAGTACGAGTACAGAGTTTACAGATCTACACTACTAAAAAAGTTTCACATTAGATCTGGCCGGTGCTAACCCTTACCCTTTGTGCGTGTTGTTAGTACAGTAGAGTACGAGTACAGAGTTTACAGAGTGAGCGACTAAAATTAATCAATAGGGATACAGCTAATTCAAACGGTACCTGATTAAAAGTCTTGTCATAATTATTTCTGGAAATGTAAAAGTTGAAAGATACATTCTCTTTTATGAAATAGTTAACTCTGCGGAGCAAAGCAAGCACCAACTACTAGTAGAATTATATAGAATTTCTCCTGTTTAATTTGAGTTTCACTCATCAACTTTTCCCTCCCTGTAAGGATTTCATGATTTGCATAGATACAGAGGGCGCAACTACACGGGACAATGCCATATCAAGGATACCCCAGCTTTTAATTGAAGCTTGAAGTAACAATTACCAAAGATGAGTAATTATCCAATCTACTCGAGGGATTTGGGTACATATCCAATGGGTTTTCAATTGTTTGGAATGTCCTTTCTGTTGACTAATCACCAAAATCTGACTGCTCTCCATGCTGATAATTTCCTTTATTGTACAGTTTTGTTTTCTGTTGAGATTCACTTAAAATTCCTCATCACCAGCTTATGGGTTTGTGATTCACAAACCGAGAGTGTTCATTAAAAGTGTTGGAAGATAAGGTTCCTTCATTATCTAGAACATCAAAGAGAATTGGACTTGTCAACCCAGATTTTGGCATCTGTTGGAGTCAATCCCGACATCATACATGAACTTTAGGCAGAGAATATCTCCGCAGCTACAGCACTATGCCAAATACTGCTCAGTTCTACATTCGCTCCCTTTCTGACCATTGATACTAAAATGAGAGTGGAACCATGTATACTTCTCTATTGAGCAAAGTCTTTTCATTTTATGAACTATCATGATTTTGATCATAAAATCGTGATACCCTTTGTTGGAGCAATATCTCCTCCAACAAAAATGGCCCGGTTCCCTCTTTGCCTTATCTTGAATAGAAATATCGAATGTCATCTCTTTTTAGAAATTATTTATCCAGGATCACTGTTTGTAAACGACGAAGCAAAAGGTCTACAAATGCAGTATTGAAATGATTGAAGCAGTATTAGTTAGAAAATTTGATGCAAATGTCAATGCTAACATGTGAGGGGGGAAATTTCGTTGTTTACTTAACAATTGTTTGCTACATATGTTTCCCATACCTCAGAATTCTCCCCGTTCCATTAGTTAAATCATCAAATTTGATTTCACATTCCAATATATATGTTTTCCTTGAACCTTCTGGGTTTTCCTAGTAATTCTTTCTATACTTTTTTCCTGCTAAATTCACCATGTTATCATTCTTGATGACACGAAATCCATTTTTCATACTTGGTTTCGAAAACCTACCGTTCTCGCTGTCATTCGCCGTCTTTTTCGTTTAGTGAAAAATTCTATCATTGTTTCCGATCAATGCCGTTTCTACCAAAATATTAGCAAAAGACGGAATTGAACCTCACCCAGACCTTGCTACGATGATTTTGATTGAAGGTAATTATCTCATGAATTTATTTATGTTTATTCTTGCTGATCCTTTCAGACCTAACACGTTTCTATCATGAAGCAATGGCAAAACGTTTTGCATTATTCACAGGGCTACTGTGTTATATAATCTTTTGGGAGCATACAACCTTGAAAAGTGTCTCAAAAGGCAAACATCTTTTTCCCACATTACAGTCTTCTACAAATAGATTGATATGGTGGGCCATACAAGTTTTCCTGGAAAAGAAATAAATCAACACTAGAGTGCAACCGTATGTTACAAATTACTTACTTAACTTGCAATTCATCTTTTTCCTTTCTATTTATTTTATCGTCACCACTTCAAACAAATCTTACTGCCTCACAGTAAGATGACTATTATTCAAGGCTAGATCTTCGTAATTGAGCGGTTGTTGCAATAACTTGTCAATCAAATATATGTCCATCTCACCGTCACAGATTCGTAAGCGTCACAAAAGAAAAAAATATAAGGCGTGATATTAGTGATGGAAATTTCAAAAGATTATATTCTGGAGAGAATTCTTGAATTCTGAATAAAATCAATCACAGTTTATGTGATATGATTGCCAGGGATTAAACATGGAAAGTGACGAAGATATACAACTTGGCCTAAAGTGACAACGAAAACGATATATCTTAGTGATGTATAGTACGTAGTTAGAAAGACCAGAAGGACAGTATTCGCATGAGGACAATAAAACATATATTTCTTGATACTAAATTATTCAATGAAGAAAGAATGCTAAAGGTAAAGATGTGTGTAGACTAGGTTCATAATGACGAAGAACAAAGCGAAAACCCGTGTAAGGTATGTGAGAAGGAAACAGAAAGTTTTAAGAAAATCCTCATGGAGGGAAAATAGTATGTAGATACAGGAGAAGAAAACTATTAGATACATTTCAGAAATCTCGAATAGAGTTGATAATAACCATTTCACTCAAATAACTCCACATTTTCAATGCTATTAAGTTTTCATCAATTCAGGAGGAAAGGAATTCGTAGCAACTAAAATAAGTACTTTGTGATTTCATGGTGAATTTACACGAATCGGGAAAGTACGAACCTGTAACAAGACCGAATCAGTTACGAAATATCTTCCATGAAAACTTGGATTCAATTATGCATGGCTAAAATTTTGCGTGATCCTTTTCAAATCGGATGTAGAAAATCTTGAGCGTTAGAAAAAATTCATATTCAAGAGTAAAATTCAGGATGCTGCCGTAGTATATCACTTTTTCTTGGTCAAGTTTGAAATTCAGCAAGAAACTTCATTGTACGAAACAGTCTAATGACAATGGGTTGTAAAGGTATTCAATAGCATCTAAGAATGAAAGTATCTTATTTGCTACCTAATAATTTTGGGAGAAATCCACAAATGCCATCCATGTGCCCTCCATAACGAAAATATTTACTTCAAATATCTAGCATTGAGGGCTTACATCCCAGTTTACATCCAAGATTTGGAGAAAAGCATTTAGAAGATCTTCTCAAAACAAGAAGAATAGCAATCAAGCAAGGAGTCAACATTTGATTCGAAAAAATCATATTCATAAGGGACTTTGGAACGAATGTTGTTTTAACCATTCCAATTGGAGTCGCAACATGCCAATCCATCTACCTATTTTCGGTTAAATCTTGACTGAATTCACCTTCACTGTATATTTTGCATTTGTGTTTGGTAGCTAAACCAATCTTGTAATACAGAAGAGGAGTCTGTCAATGCCATTACTTCCAATCTAAAAGTGAGTTGAATAAAAACATCTAAAGGACATTTTCAAATTGCAAGAGTCTCATCAAAAAGAGAGTACTCATGTGGTGAATACATCGGAAAGGCTCTCTGCAATGATTGTTTGTTTCTTCTCAAATATCATACAAAAAAGATCGTTGTTTCGACAAGGATATGATTTTCCCCTCGTATTCAGGTATCCTTAACCTTTTTCTACAAGGCATGGAAGATCCATCCACCTGACATGTATTGACACATAGTAAGTGAGTAAGTTGTAGTATGCAACTCATCCTTCCTTCCTTCCCTTCTCCAAATATTATTTTGGACCGACGAAAAATGATGTTGACAACTTCTTTGTTCTTCTTGTTTTTGTTTCAGAATCCTGTTCATTCCTTTGTAGTTCCTACGAATGAAAGATCATGTCCTTCCTATCAATCTTCATCCTCCTTCTTTTTCCCTAAATTTGTCTTTCGAGAGCATTCCTCCAATTGTTGTTTTGCTCAACGGGGGCAAAATGAGGAGGATGATTTCTTATCCCGTCGTGACATGATTGGATTATCTGGAATAGTAGCAATAACTTCACTTCCATGGATTGCCATGGCGGAAACATCCGATTCGGACGTGTTTGTTCCTGCGAAACGGCCTTTGGCATACCGAGTAGATTCTACCATCCCTCCAACTCTGTTACCATTAACCCCTCAAGAAGAAGTGACAATACTTAATAGATTAGGTAGAGGTTCCGGTACAACTAAGGCTGGAGTTGTTGCTGATAGAATTACATTGAATAATATGATGAATAAGGGAGTTTTTGGAACTATCAGCGCATTGCAATCAGCGATTGGAGTCAACGAAAATGATTTGAAAAAATCAGGTCCTGGTTATGCATCCTTCGTTGCCCTCGGTGTACCCAACGATACATCTGAAGAAGACATTACACTTGCACTAAAATTAATTGATTTGATATGGCGAGGTAGGAAATCCATATCACATGCGACTGGTCTTGGCCTTGCCTTTGTTCCCTGGAGTGCTCAAGGTCAATTGGAATCCTATCTTGCAACTGGTGATTTTAATGCTCTCAAGTTGGCTCTCACCAATAAAGGAGTTTCGGAAAAGACATTGGAACTGTATAAGCCACTTTTAGAATTATCAAGAGCGAATAAATTTGATTTGATTGCCATGTCTCCGGAACCAGAAGACCTTCGAATCGTTAGGACTGAGGGATTGCAAAGTGTCAACCCAGATCGACGTGCTGAATACGTCTTGGATTCGGAAGGATTCATTGCCTTGACACAGGATCCCAAATTCCGTCTTTATTCCGAACGATCCCTCCTCAAAGATTTTCAACCAATCCTTCCTTCCGACAAGCCCGGGAACTTTTTTGCCGAACGCATTTTGGTACACGAAGCGGGAGCTACAGCCCTTGCCAAATACGCTTCTGTTCGTCCCGAATCGTTAGTGCTCATCGTTGCACCTGTTGCAGATGTACGATTCCAGGGTGGCTATACGGGACGATTGGAACGCATCTCCCAACGACTGTTAGGAGTCGACCAAAGCAAGATTTCGGACGAATGCATTACCACGATTCTACTCAACCCTACCGCGAAGGAGACGTTATCTCTCAGTCGACACTTGCGTCTTGAAATTGGGACATCGCCATCGAATAGTCAATATCAAACAAAAATTTCAGATTATTTATGGTTTTCCAAAATTCCAAAAGTAAATTTGATTCCCCGATTGATGAATTTTTAGAGATCGAAAAACGATACAGGATTATTTCTTCTCTCATGTAGCATTCATGGCCTAGTGTGCGTCGAGTTTTCCATGCATTCTCTCTTTGACGGCAGAATTTCATGGTTGGAAATCACCACACGGTTTCAGTGGTCGCAGCTGCCTACTTCTTTTAACATGGAATAAACACATAATATTTAGTCTCCGACAAACTAGGCATCTGTAACAAATTCTATACTTCGCACACAAAAAACCTATTCGAACTATCATAATTACGAGGAAATCCTTTTGTGTTATTTTCTCGATTTCGTAAGTGCGAATAAGATGATTAGGGATTACCGTTTCCTTGAAAGGGAGGCATTACAGTCAGTCCAGCTCAAGAGAAATAATCATGTCACGCATATTCATAGCTTTTGAATTTAGATTGAACCAGCGATGTAAAATATGGATATAGCTCATTGGTTACTTTATTATTATTTCCCAGAATGACAAAACAAAAACACAATGGACTAGGATTGCAATTTCGTGTCACGATATTTGATAATGGTGTGTTCATCCATGGAACTTTTCGAATGATGCAACACCATCATCTCGGACTGAAAACAAGATAGAGCATCTCGTAACTCTCGCATTGCGACATGACGTTCATCCGTATTATAATCTATTTCATTCTCAAAATTTGTTGGTGTCAAGTCTTCGATCATGGCTTCCAGTAAGCCCTCCATTGCCCTTGCCATATGTCCTGAGCTAGTGATGGGTTTTTCGTAATTGCGCAAAGCTTCTATACAAAGTAACAACTTTCTGGCGCTCACGACTCTATCCTGAATAATCTCATGATGTGAACTCCTCCCGGGTGATAATGACGAGATGAGACTGCTGGTGTCAAGTCCCGAATTTCCAGCTTGACATATCAAACTAGATATCCAATGAATCAAAAACTCAGATTGTGCAAAGGCGGGCTCGTTAAATTCACTTTCTAAATGCCTTCGTTCCTGTGGTTTTAAAATTAAGGGCGGTACCATCGAAGTTTGGTTCATGAATAAGTTGCTATACATCACATGTAAATCCTTCTGTAAAGACTCTAATGACTTCGAAGTCGAAGTAAGGTGTCCCATTAACCAGTCAAAAGTGTCCTTGAAATAATTGTGCTGTACAGTATCGCACTCATCAAAGGCAGCTTTATTCAGCTCATCAATAGCATCTAGAAGCAAATGTTTCCGGTCAAGACAACTCTTGATTGAGACTAGGAGTGAGGTCACGATTTCATGTTCCAAATCTTCATCTGATTCACTGTGAATCAAAGGTAGGAATGGTGATTCAGGGTCAGGGACTAGCGAAGCAAACGATTTATGGATGATGCCATTGGTATCCTCATTAACAACGCTCTGTTTTTGTTCCTGAAGTCGATGGACCAAGGATTGACCATCGTGAGTAGAATTGACTTCTGACTCTTTAATTGTCGCCACCTCATAATCAGGAACAAAGCAACAGCCAAGTTCCTTTCGTTCAAACTCTACAATGTAGGAAACGTTATCGGCATTAAAATCACGTATCACACCTCGATGTAGCAGCTTGAGATTGCTATTGTAAGCCGTTACTCGTGTACCAGTTTTGATTGGAATCCGTGTGTTTCTCACGAAAGATCGAAATTCTTCCAACTTTTGCATCTCCAACTTGATGAATTGCGGCGAGAATCTCCTTGGACGGCTAAACAACGTTTTCCGAATTACACTCCATTCTCTCCTAGTGAATCTGGCATCCATTGGAATTCCTCGCTGTTTCAGCTCATCGCTAAAAAAATTGTGGAGAAACCATGGACGGTCAATATCACTGTAAAAGAATTCATATCGAGCAAACGATCGTGCTCCATTGTTTAGGAACCGAATCAATCGCAAACATGAAGCAGCATAATCCTTTCTCTTTCCCGAAACAGGCACAATCTTTCTATATAGCTGCTTTTCGGAAAGTAGCCTAGAAGTTCTGGTCCATTGTGACAAGATTTTCTGATTGGTCAATAGTGTATCGTCGCCACCTTTAAGGAAAACATTACGATTCTGACGAGCTGAATGGGATGGATGTTTTCGTAACATTGAATTAGTCGAATGAGAATTGTTGACGATAGTAAATGTTTCGAATTGATTCGGAGACTGAGGTGATGGAGTTATTGGCTCATGATTTTTCAAGTTGTTGGGAATGCTTGGCGGAGGGACGCCCTGCCCGAAATACCTTTTGATATCGGGAACGATTTCGTGGAAATCACCTTGCAAATCATGATTTTCTCTGGAAATGTCAAATGATTGGTTTTGACGCTTGAATAATGTATTGTGCTTTGAACATGCCAATCAGCGTTAGTTACTAGTAAACTAATGAATGAAATGTATTCTATACCTGCAGAAACGTACCATAGCCAGATCTTTCATGTCATCATCGAAAATCTTGTTGCCAACGATAATGGATGAAACCTTGATATCAGTGAAATGATCTGGAATCCTCTTATCTCTTTTTCTGTAAGTCAACCATTTGGAAGCGCGTACCTTTCCAACGAGAGTAAGGGATGTTTGCTTGACATGATCGTTTAAAGTAATAAACTGGGAGCGTTTGGATCCATCCAGAGGAGAGTTATGATGATTGCTTTCAAAGTTGATGGTATTCTTCTCCATTGGATATGGTTTGCTATCGAGTTGCAAATCTTCGACAGCAGCACGGAGTACCTGCAGACCCCAACCTTCTCTGGCAGATTGACGTTCTTCTCTTTTTTTGATTCTCGTGTCTCGTGCCATATTTCGTGTCATACGCCTCTTTTTACGAATGTGAAATGTTTCGTCCTCGTCATAGTCTTCCGATTCACAAGAACCTTCATAGGATTTGTTTCTTCCCAGAGGTACAATGTATCTCAATTCGTGATTTCGTTGCAATCCCATGCGCTTTTTCAACCAATTCAATGACTTTTTTGCTTCTATTTCATTTCGAATGGCAAATCGATTAAGTTGTTTGAAGAATTCTTGTATGATGATGATATCCAAATGGTTTTGGTACGCATCGGCTTGAACGATTCGTGTTTCCTCATCTTCGGAGTCAACATCTGGTTGGATCATAAATGCAGCTTGTTGCTTGGCAGCTTGATCCATTCTTAAAATTCGAAGTGGTATTTCATCGTCGTCTAATTCATCTTGCAATGTAGTGGAATGCTTAGTGAGATAGTCATGCAGAATCTGAAAGTTTGGCTGACTTAATGAATTGGATTTTTCATTTTCAAGTGACATTCTAAGATAATTCACGATGAATTATCAAAGGATGTAATTGTGTATTGTTGTGGTTCGCTTGTTTCACCACACAATTCGATTGGAAAGGAAGAAAAGGAGATTGAAGAGAATGATAATCAATGTGCAGCCAGCAGAATCTGTTAGTCAACTGTTTATTTTCTTTCATAAGGCTAAAGGTTATTCGAATGACATGACGCATGCTAAAATTGACTGCATCTCTTAATCCTACCGTTATTGGATATAGAAGTCCGATTAGGGAAGACCCTGATTGGCTTAAAAAAAAGAAATACCACTTTGGGGTTAATCTTATTGGCTAGTGAAAGGACTGGAGCGTGTAGGCCGATAAGTAGAATTGGGTGGTAGTCAGACACCGATTTTCAGGAAATAGCTATAGCACTTCCACTCCTGAAAATACCTCGACTGAAATGAGTTCCAATGATGCCATGAATTTTTGCACTTCTGAAAATGAAGCAACAAGCTTATCTATCAGATGAAAATGGTGAGGTAATTTTGGAAGAAGACTTTGAAACAACACACGTTGAACCTCAGGATGTTGCTTAAAAGCTGCTTGAAGTATGCAACTTGCATTTTACAAAGACCGCAAGGAGTGTGGGATATCTCACTTGTTTCTCAAAAAGAGTTTTATGGGAACAGCACTGAGATCTTGGACAAACAATCACTTGAATGATGACGGAAAAAAGGAAGTTTCAGAAAGGAAATATTTGGCATATATTGGGTTGGAAATGGCAATGTCCATTGCACAATTCAACACAATTGATGAATATTGGAAAAGGGATATGTTTTTAGGTCATACAGACTTCCAGCGCGTCATGTCTAGGGATGACTTTCAAATTATAAGATTGCTTATCAAATTTGTGCCACCCAGTATGCCAAATGATGGTGAAGTAGGGGCATTAGATCCATTGCGGCACTCAAGGAAACTGCTTGAACATTTCCAATCCAACTGTGTGTCTGTGGCGGTACCGACAGGATGTAGTGCCTTAGATGAAAACACAGGACAAACAAAGGCTAGAATGAAAGAACAATCCTATGTAAAAGGAAAGCCTGATCCTTATGGCGTGCAATTTTATGCTGGTGTAGGATCAATGAACAAATATTTGTTCACTTTCTGGGATAATGGATTAGGGAATTGGACATGAATTCTACCTATACTTCCGTTTTTTGTGATTTGGGAACCCCTGTGGATAAAGCTTTCTCTCAGGCAGAGCATGTTGAGAAGGAATCACCTTCAGCTTTATGGTGCACACAAATAGGCCACCAAACAAAGAAAAAGAAAGCATTGTCAATTCCTGAAGCAGGCTCTAAGCATTATATTTTTTGTGACAACTTTTACACTTGCCATGTTCTGGCACAAAAAGTCTTGAAATTCACAGACAATGAAATATGCATGATTGGTACAGATTGCTTCAATCTTGTTGATGGTGGTAATTGCCCAATGATGAAAAAAGCTATCTCTCAAATGTCAGATAAAGGACAGGGGCTTGGTGTCTTGTTGCTGCATGTGATGGAGTGGCAGATGTAAGTGAACTAAAGAAACAGTATGAGGCTAAAGAAAAGTTAAAACCAAGAAACAAAAGAGTCCCTTTTCAAATCCCACTTGGACCAAAGTCCCCAAATTGTGGTTATATCTTGTGGAAAGACAGCAAATTAGTGATGTTTTACACCAATGACTTAGCACACACCCCCAGTGAAGATATATTACATGACACAAGTAAGGAAGCTGTTTGTTGTGTAAATGGAAAGATAAATTTGTTCTAAAATAAAATTATACTATAAATTATTATTTTGAGTAAATTGTAAGCTTATAAATTAGTTTGCTAAAATCTAATCTCGTGAGCATTGTGTAGCTTTGATGTTCAAAATATACTGTAATATTCTTGTACGTAAGATGTACAAAAGATATTCCATTCTGCTTTAAAAAGATAGGCCTAAAAATTACGAATCGTGATTCAATGAATCTTTGATGCTCCCACTGTTGAAAGTGCGGTAAATACGAATCACTCAAAATATTCAACAAAACTCATTATCCTGAAACCTTATCGATCATAAACCCCCAAGGCAAAATTAGCGTATAGATTAATTATATTTATATTTGTATAATCTTATTACTTCCCTAATATCTGACAGTACATCTTAGTTACTCTTGATCTTGCTAAACTTCTTCATAAAGGTATTCTTCAATGCCACATACAAATATCCTAAATATTCTTTGTAATCTCTTTCTCTCTCTTTTTCTTACACTCATGCATAAATATATATATATATATATATAATTTTAAATTTTTTTAACGTATTTTTTTAACATATATATATATATATCCGAATCACTGAAATATCCCAAATATGTAAATAAATTTCATTCTTCTGTTTTGGGAACACGGAACAACCAATTCTTGACCAAGTGATGAAATTTGTCATTACTTAAGGGCTTTGTCAGGATGTCACTGACATTTTCTTCACTCTTTACATATGCAAACCTCATCACTTTAGCCGCAATAGCCTCCCGGACTTGATGGTAAGAAGAAGATAGAGTTGACCTAACACAAGAATCACCAGTCAATTGTACAACGGTACAACTACTAAAAATGGGCAGTAACATATAAGTGTTAGTATGACAGGAGTCAACAGTAACCGGCAATTACTGTAAGTGGTTACAGAAAATCATCTTTTCTGTGCCGTCGTGGGTTCGAATCCCACTGCTACCGCTTGTTACTTACCATTAATAGTAGTTAGACTGAATATAGATTCTTATAGATATTGCTCTTCTTCATAGGACTTCTTAATCTCATTTCTATATCAAAATCCGTTTTTGGCATAAATGCATGATTGAAATTCTTTGGATAGAAGTCACGTGCATTGTATTTTTCAGAATTCATAGATATCTCTGTGTCATCTGAGAGCACACTTGGTGAAGATGCATGGCTAATGCTTGCTATATTCTTCTTGGATCTAGTGCTAAATGTAGATCCAATTAAAGAATCTTGTGTCGTAAAGTCTTCTAAGTAATTTAAGAAATCTTTCCTGATCTGCCAATAACATGCCATATAATGCATTTTCAATGTGGCTATATTGTCTGCATTTAGAAGATTGTTTTCTTCCTCAAATGTGGATGGGATTAATTGCTCTGTTACATCCACATGTTCCTCTAAAGAAGATTTCTCTTTAATTAGCGTCTTAAAACACTTTCCCAAACATATTACCTTGATAATAGAATCTTGGAAGACAGAATCTCGCAGATCTTGGCCTGAAAACATATTTCCAAAATCGTGTAAGTCCAAATTGGATAATTGGATCATGTTTTTGATGCTACAGAGGTTCATAGAGATGATGAATGATTTAGGCTTATTGCATGGGCCCATGACTTCAAAAAGGTTTTCAATTCCTGATGATAGAAAGAAAGATTATACACGTACGTAATGTTTACAGTTAGTACGGTCAATCGGTATTGAGTAGAGTTAGGGTATTGATGTATCCCTAACGTTGCTAAAGACATGATACTCGTAGACCAACAAGACATAAGGATCAGGGTCAAGGTTCGGAGTTCGATTCACCTCCATAGAATTGACGTTCTTTTGTGTTCTTTTGCTTTCTAAGAATTTCCATGGAGAATATCTTTCGTACATC
>CAAAJI010000219.1:67435-98323 GCA_900642245.1 Fragilaria radians
AATCAGTTGAGATCTAGAACTAATAAGTATCATAATTAATCAAATTACACTTCTATCACCTATACCACTTTAGGATACTTCTACAGGCCTAATCGGTGGCATAGTGCAGAGGGTAACGTATAGTGGTCAAACTCAAAGTGTGTTTAGACTGGATAGAGTGAAGTCCAGTTCTTGTGAACTTCCAGCAAAGATGAGCACCCCTGTGGATTCCAATGCCAGCTGCTTTACGTGTTTTAGTTCTGGTGTCAGCTCACCCAAAATTGCGGAGTTCTGTCCGACTTTGCGCTTGGTTTTTGTTATCGCTCGGGCCTAAGCCTCCACTTGCGCACTATCCAGCGTTTATAGTCTGCCTTGCAACAAATTCGTTCAGAAAGTAAATCCACAAGTGGAAAAACTCTTTGTTACGGCTTTTAAGGACTTGTACGAGTCCCAGGCTAAAAACATAACCCGTTTGTTATCCCACCAGCGTTCACCAGGTCCGGGGCTTGTGCTTTCACGAGGGATTTGAGGTTTACTCCTCCACTCTGCGATTAATCACATAGCCCTTCAACATGGGATTTATAAAGTTTTCTTCTGCCTCTCAGCTGGGATCGTCAAAGAGGAAATGCGATCAAATTCTCGGTTTATGCTCGGAGAGGGAGAGCCAAGTTTTAAGGAGTTTCTTGCTTCTCCCGCAATGCGTTTTAAGGTAAGTTCTTAGGAGTTTCTTGCTTCTCCCGCAGTGATGTGTTTGGTTAAAAGCCAATTAAGCCTGGCGTGGGTCGTACGAAATCGTTCCCGGATTGCTATTTTTCTGTAGCTATGCCGCTACAATTTTTAGACTTTTCCTGTCTTGTTTTATAGAGTTGTCTCTCTGATGTGTTTGCTTAGTGTTAGGACCTTTTTAGCAATTCAGCAGAAAAGGAATTTTGGCAATAAATGACAATGAAGACACACTAAATATATTTAAACATCTATAAGGTAGAAACCTGAGTATCTATGCTTGTGCAGGATTTACCTCACAACATTATTGATTGTGATAGAGTCTGGAATTGATTGTAACCCCTAACCCCTTGTCACGATTATGCCCAATGCTAATAAAATAGTTTTCGTTAATATTCTTCAAGGATTGCGATGCAATGTATGGATATCATTCAGACAACAATCTGGATACCAAAGGCAAACACAACAACATATCTGGCAACATCATCAATGACATAATTGCAAGTGACTTAAATCCAGTGACTTTTAGTAATGACTTTCCAATGTCATTTCTATCTGAGGACGATAAAGTTTGTTTGGCATTACGAAAGTCATATGACATGAGACCTGGGCATAGGTTGAAAACGAAATAGAGGGAATAAATAAGCCAACAACGCAGGAAAAACTTTGGAAGCATGCCACTTATGATCATGGACGATATGAAAGGGGATGAATACTATAAATACAGCAATAGGGACTACTCTTGCTCATCATTAGTTAGAAAAATTCAGAAAAAAAATTGGTAGACCTAGCAAAACAATTCTTTTATATTTTAAGACACAATCTGCTCCCAAACTGCCCCATTCAATTGCGTGATGTGATAGCAGCGGATGACATTTTTGGACCTGACATGGGCAGCTTAAAAGGCAAACAAGTTCAAGAGAATCCTGATCCATTGGAAATAATTATTACAGAGATCCCAACTACTTTATATGAGAGATACAGGAATGTATGCTTACAAGATTGCATTCTTTGTTTCAATCTCTAGGGATATACGTTTTGCAACTAGTGAAATGATACCTGATGCACGAGTTAACACCATAAGTTATAAAGCATGTTTTAAATGTTTACAAAACAAGACACTTTAAAGTCACTCATATTCTTGCTGATGGACAATTTGAGCATCTTAGTAATGAAATTGCCAGCCTTGGAGCAATACCAAATATTTTGGCTTGAGGGGAACATTTACCAGAAAATAGAACGGCAGATCAGAACAATGAAAGAACGGGTACAAGCAATCGACGACACTCTACCCTTCAAGCCAATACCTAAAACAAGAGACAGATTATATCTATATGCTATCTATTCCTTATTTAAAGGGCTTAACTAGAGAGCTTATACACAATAAGCGCTATAGTATAAAAATGACTAAATCCTACGGATTTGTCTGGACCTATAATAGTCTACTTAAAATTAGCCTGTAGAATGGACCTCTCAAAAAGAGTAAAGAGCTTTTACTTCCTAAGCCAAAAGTTTAGTTAGAATCATTGCCGTCACTCGGACATGGGCATGACCTTGAAATATTTTTCAATTTCTATATCCCAACACTCTCGTTCTGTGATCACAATGCTCTATATGAGAATTGAGATAGAAAAATTACGTCCTATATTAAGGCAATTATGAAAAACTACTCTTGTTTTCTAATCGTGAAAGATTGAAGTCTTGACTGACTAATTTTTCATTATGATAATATTTATTTAGATCAGTCATTTATTTATCGTCCTTTGGCTATGCCAGCTTGTCAAATATCTTTTGACTTCTCTTTATTTAAAGATAAACATATTAATTATAAAAAAAATTATGAAACACATGTGATTTATTATCTCCTAAATTTTAGAGACCAGTATCATCTAAAATTTGCTAACGGACAAAACAACATTGTCATTTGTTGGGGTTAGATGTGCTAATATATCTGATATCCTTATCATCTAGATTAGCAGTACTAGCAACACTGGACGTCTCCAAATGTTGGTACAAAATAACATTTCTTGAATTAATCTCTTTTAAAGATTAATTTGGTGTGTTTAACTTACATCATAATGTATTATCTTCTAGGATTGTAGAATATAGTACACACACTACTGAACAGTGCGAAGTTTTTAAAAACATAGTGAAGACTACCGGGCTAAAAATAGTGCAACTGATAAAAGTAGTGAAAAGAAAACAGTGACAGACCAAAATATAACACTCGTTCCAATGCGGCAAAAAAACGAGGAAAAATATGCCATCTTGAACCAGTCCAGTGACATACAATACAAACTCCAAATTCAATCAAATTGAGGAAATTTTCATAATCCAAAAACAAGGGAAAAAATTGATGATGATATCAGCACTGAAATTTGCGTTCAAGAAGCGATTAATCCTGGAAAATCCCTAATTTTAGGTTCTTCAGGAGTTTTTATTAAAAGAGCTGCTTTAGAATAATTTTATCACAAAATCAAGAAGACCAATGTCCAGGTAAAAGGCAGGGATATTCCCTTTCTAGGGTAAAAGGGATTGCATCCTTGACTATACCAACATTTTTCAAGGTCACATAGCAAAAATCTTTCATGACCTTTCTTAAAATGTCCTTCTAATGAAATAGCATTGACAATAACATCATCAACTAGTTGGGCACTTGTTATTGTTATAGACATTGGGTTTTGAATCAGGTGTGTCCAAGATAAGGAACATCATTTGCTCCAATTGGTACATCGGTTTTGTCAGAATAAACTTTTCTTTTGTTTCAAGTGAAAGACTTCCTCTCTAGCAGTTTTCGATGAGAGTGGAACATCGCTACTTGTTACTTTTTCCTTTTTGGCCATTCAATATCCGTGATGGATGAAAAATTTAGCAAGCTAGGGTTTTAGGGTATTAGGATCTTAGGGGTTAGGGGTTAGGGGTTAGGTTAGGGTTATATAGATTGGATGGTAGTGGAGTCTCACCCAAAGTGATCTGCTGAATAATCAATAATGCCTGTTTTAAAGATAACTGGTAGCTACATATATCCATCCATTTGTCTTTGAACTTTATCGGAAGTGAAATGCATCGTATTGTCAACATTTTGTATCCAGTCATTTAGTTGTACTGTTATGTTGTTGACAATGTTCTGCGACAGTGCATAAACTGGTGTTATTGCTGTTGTCATTGTTGTTACACAACGGTGCATATACCCATGCAGATTCAGGAATCTTTTTTCAATCTGGATTATATTGTCAATGAAATGTTAGCATAACAAATGTGTACAGAACAAAGGTTTGATTTAGATTTGGATAGATTGGTCCTCCTAACACTACTTTCATTCTTACATTGTTATTGCTTGTTGATTTTTGTGAATACTATCAGAAATACTCCACATACAAAAATGAAGTAAATTAGCATCCACAAACTATGTTCCTGGTATAGAAAGATAGGCACATCCTTCCAATTTAGTTGTTTTGTTTGTAAAATCATTCCTCCTTGTTTGAAGACAAACATGAACTAAGGCAACTACTGATAGACGCATGTTAAAGTAAAGGAATCAGCCAGTACAAAATGCTGATAAATTCATCATAAAACTAACTTGAGATAGATTTACCAGGCATAACTAAGGCAACTACTGATAGACGCATGTTAAAGTAAAGGAATCAGCCAGTACAAAATGCTGATAAATTCATCATAAAACTAACTTGAGATAGATTTACCAGGCATAGCTAGTGGTCTAGAGGCGGTTCAATTCCGTCTTACGGTAGTATTTTTGATAGATGTATGCTAGAAGATGTACATCATATTTTATTTGTTTTAGGTGTTAGGAGCCATTTATCTGAAGAGATTATTCAATTTAAGGAGAAAACAATGAGAAAATTGATTAGTTAAGTAAATCCGGGTGATTGAACATTTTTATTGTGTGAGAAAAAGATAAGTTAGGGAGAAGAAAATTGAAGAGAAAAGAGTCTGCTGGAAGATATTTCAAGAAAACTTAGTCTTAGAAACTTAAAATCTACCTTTTAATTTTCAGTGTGACAAACTTAGTCTTAAACCTTTTGTAGGTGTTTCTTGGCGTTTCAAGGGGTTAGGGGTTAGGGGTTAGGGGTCATCTCCATTCAGGAACTCAAAGTTAAGTTTCTAAAGCCTTGAAGTATCTTGATTCCAACAGTAAGTTTTCGTTTTTATCAGACGTATTTGAATGTACGGATAAGGAATACTGATGTTGGAGTGTTTGCAATAACCTGGAAAAATATTTGACCAATCAGCATCAAATGTTATATATTCTCTAATCATTCTTGTAGTTTGATCCCATAAAACAATCTCTCCTGTAGAGGATATTTGGATGATCATTGGACATTATTGTCAAACTTCATTATAGATGTTTTGAATGTGACTTCTTCCTTCCTATTCATCAAATATCCAGACAATGGGAGTAAGATTGATATAAGGAATCATATTCTTCCATGGTGACAAATGCCTTATTCACCTCTCTTTGTCTGTTGAATGTTTTTCCTCCCCTCGACCCACTTTCTGAAGTAGTAAACATCCAATGCGAATAAATTCATTCCCCTCATCCAAAATTTCCCCTTGTTACCTGACATACACTAGTTTATGATCATTGTAAGTTCATAAAAAAATGCTCTATACTGCACTATGCAAGAGTCAATGAAAGGTAAGTTTTACAAAGAGTGTAATATCATGAGACTATCCAACTACTAAAAGAGTAGCAGCGGCTCTCATCAATACTGAGTCATGGCATTTGCTTCCTTGATTAGTGCTCTTAAAATACTAAACGCATCTTCGTATGGAGTATCTTTGCAATTTCTTAAAGTACCCTTTGAATAAACTCTGATGATTTGTAAGGTCCATAACATTTTGGAACAGCTTGCTTTTACTGAAGTGTTTGTGCAACCAATGTCTAATAAGACATTTACCAGTGTTAAATCATCAAAGCAACTATTCCTAATTTTGAAACTGTAGAGTCAGTAATATTAAGTTGCATTTTGGATTTACTTAGGATGGCATAATAGACATATACCATTGTTTCCGTATTTTTGAGAAATGCCTGCATCTCAGGCATCTCTTTTAGATCATTAACCTTTTTGCCCCCATAGTAGGCAATCAAAATAGGAGCAAACCTGTGCATCCAAATTATTTTGTCATCTCACTATAATAGCCAGATGTTTGCAATAATTGTGTGTATGTGTGTTGGTTATTATTAGTCATATCCATCACATTTATTGCTATCACAGGAGGTCAAATTTCTTTTCATAAATCTTGTTTGTGCTGGATGGCCTGTTTGAACAACAATAGTGAAAAAGCACATAAAGCCTCTTGAATCAATTTTTTGTCTTAATTATGGTCTTCTGGCAATTGTTTACTTTGTCTACATTTGTTTCTGGATGCAATGAGTATATACTTCCTTTGTTTTCCAAGTTTTCATCCTCTGATAGAACAATAGAATACTTGGTTGCATCCTTGGATGTCAAAGAATCATTCTCTTTCAATTCTGTTCAATGCAGAGTTGTGTAGTTGTTTTTATTATTTTTCAGTATTAATTGTACAAGACATTCAACTAGCTCCAATTTTCTTTCCTCTGGTGCAGTGATACTTGAATACTGCAAGCAGCTTTGAATTCTGATTCCAAGATCTTGAGAATTAGGATTCATCATTTCTGATCTTTCTCCTTCTTGAATGCTTTATGAAACATTACCAAGACCTTTAATTCATTCAACTAACAAGCAAAGTAACATAAACTTTGAATCCTAGTGACTTGAATTGAAATAGTAGTACAATTTCTCAGTAAGTATGTACTCTACTAGAACAATGATTCAATACTGGCAAAGGTCATTGTACAAAGTGTCATTCAGCTGGCCCTTCTGCCCTTCTTCAAAGGTGAAACGTTTGAATTCTAGTAATAATGACCAACCGACATTTACATGTGTCAAAAATACTACCTTATGACAGAACCGCCCCCTAGACAACTAGTAATTTAACTCGAGTTAATGCTTATAGTGAATTTATGAGCATTCCGTATTTTCTGATTCCTTCACTTTAACATACATGTGTCAAAAATACTACTGCATGACAGAATTGAACCGCCCTAGACCACTAGCTACGGATGGTAATTTAACTCCAGATAATTCTTACAATGAATTTATGAGCATTGCGTATTTTCTGATTCCTTCACTTTAACATACGTGTTAGTGTTGTCAACATTCAGATTTTACAAAATTAAACTTTAACATTATCTATTTTCATTTTGTAAACCTATACTATCCAGATAACTATCATAACTCTCAATCTAAGATTATAGGTATTTAATGCAACAACGTGGATAAGTAATGTATGTCTACATCAAGTTTGCTCAAATTGTTGTGTATGAACACCTGCGCAGTGATTGAGTTGCCATTCAGACAATTTCGTCGTGCCGTATCCACAACTCCACAGATTGAAAACACTCGTTTGCTTGGTGTTGAGGTTGTGCACACAGAAAGCCATTTTCTAGCCCCTAGCGCTACTTTTGGAAATTTCTCCCTTCTTTCCTTCCACCATGCAATTGGGTCAGTGATGTCTTCTGCTATCGACGCTGCATAACGCAAGTAGTCTTCCAGCTCAAGCCGTATTTCCATCTTTAATTGCTCTCTCTTTCTGGCTTGGATTGACTGTGGAGAATCCAGTGCATCAGCAGCAGCTCTTCTTTTGGAAGCCTTATTCAGTCCAAGTCCAAGTGTGAACTGATCATCATCAGAGTTGCTAGAACACTCTTCTGATTCACTGTTGATCACCTCATTTATTCCATGAGCCACCCTAGACGGCTCCTGCGCAAAATAAATCAACTCAATTTCCTCTCTTACCAAGTGCAAAGCATTCTGTTTTTCCAATCCAATCATGTGCTCACAGGATGCAAAGCGCGGATCAAACAGTGAGCTCCACATAAGGGATGAATCCAGCCCAGTGAATAGAGAATTGAATTGTTCTGCCAAAAACAAACGGCATTCAATGAGTTGAGTAACCACACTGTTAAAGAAACTTTCCTGCCCATCATCGGATGCCATCCTTTCTTGTTGCTTTGCTTTAGTAGGCAAATGATGAGTAATTGTGCTCAGACCAAATCCTCCCTTTATCTTGTTCCTTTCCTCTGTTTCTCGGTAATGCTGGATAAAATCTGAATGCACACTGTCCATGTGTCTGCTGACATTTGAAGGATTTGATACACTGAATGGAATGCACTGCTCACACTGTGTGCAGTATGCACCAACAGCATCTTTTGCTAGGTACTTAGTCTTTGCTTTTTTGGTAATTTTCTCAGGACCAATGAGTTTGATACATATCCAGTTCTCTCGTTTTCTTTGCTTTGGCATGTCATACAGCTTAGATTTCAAGTCTTCTTTTTCTTGTCCTTCCTTCCCCCCCTCTTCCTGTTGCTTTTCTACTCCTTTCTTTGCCTCCCATTCCATTTGCAAAATGATAGTTGACGGAGAACTTAAACAATAGGCAAACTAGCTTTCAAAGTAAACGTATTGGTACAAAATTACCTATCAAGAAATCTAAGCTGTATGGCACTGCAAAAATTTTACGTCTTCTATGTTGCGTCATTCCTTCCCCCCTTCTTCCTGTCACACTCCTTGCCATTCATTTGCAAAATGATTGTTAACTGAGAGTTTTTTTAACCGGACTGCTAACCAGCACTCAAAGTTAATGCATTGATAATTAAATAGCTATCATGATAGTTAACGTTGACATCACTAAGACGTGTGTCAAATATACTACCGTATGACAGAATTGAACCGCCCGTAGCCCACTAGCTATGGATGGTAATTTAACTCGAGTTAATTCTTATAATGAATTTATCAGCATTCCGTATTGGCTGATTCCTTCAGTTTAACATACAAAGCAATCACATAATCCTAATCCTAGTCAGTATGCATCCAAAAAAAGAGACTACGGACAGTACTCATCATTGGAAGTAAAGTACAGATTTTTCTTAGATCTATCCAAATTTATTGCCGTCATTTTTGCTATGTGATCCTTCATGTAAGGAAACCGATTCTGGTAGTATGTGTGGTACGGGTGCAGAAACAATGTAAGATGACACTTACTGTCACACAACCATCATTTTCATTGATTGAGGATGGCTGACATTCCCAAAGATGATGACGATGCTGTTTCGTCACATGATCGTTCCACGGAAGGTAGTACTATGATGAACGTTGAGGATCAAAGTATTCACGACATTTCCTATCATCCAGGGCGTTTCCTATTGTACAGTCCACCGCAACAACGTCAATCCTGGGGTGATTCACAGATCCTTCCACGGTAGGTAACGGTATAATAGTTTTTAAGTGTTTCTATTGGAATCACATTCTCACATTTTTAGTTTCCAAATGACATGACAACCTTTTAAAACATAAACAATGTTGACATTACAATACAACACCATAATACTACACAATATGGAAAGAGTCAATTGGGGGGATACCTTTTATGATTTATTTTTTGTGGCTGCCGTTTATAACATTGGTACCATTCTATTGGATTCACCGACCTTGCGTGGTGTTCTATACTTTATCACTTGCTTTGGGAGTACGCTCCACATGTGGCGTGAAAAAGTCATGTATAATGCTCGATTTGTACTTCATGAAGACGATTTGTATCATCGTTTCACAGAAGCATTCCTATTCCTCATGGTCTCCTTTGCGATTGTGCACATTAGCCCATTATCCATACTGCAGGATTGTCGACATTATCCGGACGCGTTTGCACTATCCTTAGTTACTGCGATCTTCTCTTTACTTTCGATTGTGATGTATCTCGAACTTTACTTTTTTGGAGTCGGACAGACATCGGTCTTGAAGCGAGTTGCCATTCGTGACATTTCTATTCGCTTACTTCCTTTCTTTTTTCAAATATCAGCAACTGTTGTTGCTGGATTGGCATATTTTGGACCACCAATTGCATCGGAACAGGATTCCAAGCCTTTACGTCACATGCAGCAAAGTGAAATCATCAATGACAGGAAGTTATCCTCTTATCTGAATTCAGAAAGTGTCCTCTACCAGAATGATGTTCCTATTTATCTGCTACTGGCAGCAGTTATATCAAATTATATCTCTTTCGTCATTTCTATTCAGATCCTGTTACCAAACGATGGCAGTCACAAGCAATTCACAGTTCCTTTGAATATCAATTTTGTCCTTCATAGAGATGGTGAATGGATTATGCTCATGTTGGGGGAAAGGTAAGTACAATTTATCATCATAAAGCAGGATGGCACGCTGCTATAAACTAATCGTCATGGAAAAGTATTCTGAGCCTCCTTATCGTAGATGCGGATGAGGAAAAGGAATATTACGTTACGTTCTTTTGTGGTATCGTAACTGTGCTGCTCTTTCACCAACTACACTATCGAAGTCAACCACATAATCCCAACCACCACGCAACTCGTCGGAATAAAGATGCAGGTATTTGGTGGACGATTGTGAATGCCATTTACTCGGCCTCCTTAATAGCAGTTGGTGTCTCCTTTAAGCTCTTCATGAAATCTTTTCAAGTATCCAATAGAAGAGGACTTCACGAGCATCAAGTAAGCCAAAGAGATCTTCTCGATGATTCTTATGAATCACAAGGACCTGCTCACCTCTTTAGTGCATCTATGGCTATTGCCTTTTGCTGTCTCGACTTGATGAGCCTTCTTCATCGGGGATTACAAGCTAGTATAAATAGATGTCATTGCAAGTACACCAAGAAAAAGAATTTTCTAGGCATTTGGATTACTATTGGAAGAATTTGCCTCATTCTGTTCATTGCCACCTTGAGCCAATATGTCACAAGTCCAAAGAAACTATCAATACTAGGGCTCATGGGCGTGCTTGCGCAATTGATGATACGACGGCTTGGTCACGTAGCCTTTCTTGCTCGTGAGGAACGTGAGGCATTGATACACGATATGCAAAAAAAGGAATCTAACTCTTTCCTTAACAGAAGAGAAAGTGGATCACCTTCCTTGGAGGATGGGAATTGGAATGACGTCCAGCAAGATTGTCAAACTGATGATTTTGATCATTCACAAACACCTCAGGAACACCCTCCTCACTCATCTGACGCAAAAGACCAAGGACTCCCTGATGGAATGAGCAAAATGCATGATGGCATTGATTCGGAAAACATTCCAGTTATCCCTTTCCCCATGTCAGAAATACCTGTTACCTCCAATTTATTGACAGAGGGAATTGAATCAGAAAAGTTTTCATCTATTGATCGAGAAGTGGTTGTAGAAAAAGACGAAATTGTTGCTCCTGTGGGAAATTCGGTGATATTATCCAACACAATCAAAGAAGGAAAAGCAGTTTCAGAGGAATCAGTACCACCCGTTATTTCAAAGGACGATGAAGAAGCTTAAAATTGATCTGCCTATTGATGAGAACAAAGATGATTTTGCATTGAAAATTTCCTATAGAAGCAAGCAAATGCAGGATTCAGTCTTGCTCGTATTGTTTGAAGATTTCAAGTTTTCCGGATGTCTACTAAAATCAATAATGAGCCTGAAATAAGAGGACAACCATCTTGCAAACAAGGAATTCGAACGAATGTGTGGGGGTTTCTTGTTTTCCAGTGTATATACTAAATGAGATAAAAAACTACTAATTCTTGTCTATTAATTTTTATAACTCTCAAAAAAGTTTGTTCACACCGTTAAATCATCTGCGTAAGCTTTAATTCGGAGGTGCTTGTTTAGGATTCATAAGTCCAAGTCATGTGTGGAATCTAGAATTTATGTAATGATCTCACTACAATAGAATCTTTCTTTTTTAGTCTCCTATCAAATTCAGAACCAGCAGCTATATTCTACTTTTCCATTTCTCTCAAAAGAAAAGTTTTCAAGCGTGGCATGATAATCATAAACTTAAATATAGGTATGATCCAGTCTTTACTGTTTCCTTGTGAAACACACCAATCATGTCTAAATTCGAGCGCTACTAATATGATTGTCAACTATCTCGAAGTCGATTCTAGTGGCAGGATATAGGCAATCAAGCATATATGGGGTGATCAAGAGAAGGCAGACCTTTAATCAAGAGAAAGAGTGTAGAAGTACGTATGTTTGGACAAATATTTTAAGCGTTCAGTGTTGAGTCAATATATCTTTAAGGGCAAAAAATGCTAGCCATCTCATGCTCGGCCACACATTTTTCCAAGATTGCTGTGCAAAGCACATGCAAGGTGAGTGGGAATCAGCTGGAAAAAAAGACCACACTTTTGGATAAGCTCCCCAAAATCTGTGATCTCAATGAAACAGAAATAAAGAATTGTCAGAAGGAGAGTTGTTACAGATTATGATAGGTAAAGTTTACCTTATTCTTTAGTGTAAAGTTTCCTTATTCTAATTTTGTAATTAGTTTGGATACTTTTTCCTGTAGTCCATCAGTGCTCATCTTTTTCTCTAATTTCCTGTCTTCAATTTTTCTGGCCTCCAGCTACTTTTTGAGTGCATTGCCATTGTTGGGAATGGTGCAAATAACTTCCTGTTGTATATAATATTTGTTTTCGTATCAAACATGCACTTTTTTGACTGTCTGAATTTGGTAACTCCAAAACATGCACGGTTTCGATGTGAAATTTACTTTTGGGAAAAGTCAGCTATTGACATAGGGCAATCCTACCCACTTTGTATCTAAAACCTCTTGTTCAAAGGATGAACCATGGATGTGTTTGGTAGGGCCTGGTTCAGGAATGAGCTTAATATACTTGTCTTCAAACTCCGTAATGGAAAAAAAAAAACAAAGATCAACCATTACGGAATCGAGTTGGAAATTTGGAAAAACCTTAACCCTTTTTCATCTCCATGATTGCAATCCCCCCAAACGTCAAAAAAGTGAAGGCACGACGATCGAAGAATGAAGACGTTACGATTTCTACTATTCCACATTGTAATTCTGCTTCTGAGATTCAAGTCAAGTTATTCTTGGGGATGGTCCGAAATCGTTGAGACTGTAGTAAGCAAGGTCCCCACAAAAACAATAACGATGGATCAAATTTCCAATTTACGAGTTCGTGATATCAAACGTCGTTTGATTCGACAACATGGATTTAGTGCAGATGAAGTTGCACGAGTTCTCAATAAGCGTGAATTGATAGAAATGTTAGCATTTGAAGAACATAAAGTTCGAGAAAATGAAATGGACGAATTAAAACGGAATGTCGTGTGGAAGTCCATCTTTGTGGCGTTGCTAGTGGGTGTTTTGACACTTTTCTATCCCCTCCTTTCTCATTTGTGGGAGGTTGCCAAAGTGAATTTGATTGTGTATAGTGATCGAAAGATTTTCGAAACTAAAGCCTGTTGGGAACTTAAATCAATTCAAGGTTGTTTCCTAGTTCTCATCATGGGACTAATCGATTGTTTGCAATTGTGGATGACCGCATCTATTTTACTTGGATGGTTCATGACTTCCAAATACTTCTTTCCCATACCACAATTATCAATTAATCCATTGTCACTAATGGGAGGTCCTGTTTCTCAATCTCCCTTGGCTCGGTATGGCATCAATGTTGCAACGATAGTAATATCCTGGCTCTTTCGATTTACACACAAGAAATTAGAAACTTTGGTTGGCTTGACATTGCAGAGTGCCAGGAAAGCATTAAAGAAAAAACAACGAGAAAACGAAACACCAGAAGAGAAAGCAGCTCGCAAGGCAGCCAGAAAAGAAGCCAAGGAGAGAGCAAAACCTCAATCTCGAAGTTACGAACCGGAAATACAGCCACTTACCGTCGAAGAAATTCGAGTTGCCTGTGAAGAAGCGACAAGGAAACAACAACAAACTATAGAAAGTCATACACCCCTTGATGATATAGACTAGTATGGAGTTTTATCCTCTCATTCTTTCAATATCACGGAGCAATTACAGGAGAATGAATATAGTGTGATGACAATAACCATTCATGTTATTTTGACTAAGATCTCTCGATATTTTTCCTTTTCGTAATAGTCATCACTAAGGTATCCTAAAGCGTGAGCAAGATTGACATTGAAACTGTGAGGTCAAATTGTGTAACCCTATAGCATTTTCATTGAGACTAGGCTACATGTATTGTGAGTAGACATAGTAGCATGGGACAATTAATTACAGGCTTTCATGACAAGACTTAAAACTAAGACTGGACATGAATCTAGAAATGGAACAACGAATATGTAATGGAACACTTGGAAAACGAATCAACATTAGAAGGCACTCCAGAAATGAATACTGTGACATATAAATAATTCAACCAGGAGCAAACAATTGAAATCTGAGTATGACAAGAGTACCTTACTGACTTTGCCTCTTTAGAGGGATGAAGGTTACTATTTTGTAATGTTTTTTTGTCAGTAAAATTTTGGATGTATCTACAGTATACTGTACGATCCATGAGATAACGTGCATAGGTGTCACAAATATTCCAAATTCCCAATTCCTTGACACATGGGTCGTCTGTTGTCGCTCGTCGTACTGTTGTGGTTGAATGAATTTTCCTTTACTACTTACTTTCCGGTTGACGGGTAGGACGTCCGTGGTGTGGGGGATTTTCGTTTCGTAGGATGAATATAAGTCACTTGATTTCGTTGGTCTCGAGTTATAGAAATTGAAGAAGTATGGCAGTTGTGAGTAAACGACATTCTCTCTCTCTCTCTCTCTCTCTCTCTCTCTCTCTGTTTGTTCACATGACTTGTTCGGATGATGATGATGATGATGTATTCTTGTTTTGTAGAATAGTTGTAAAATGGGATCCATGAGGTTTCAACCTTTGTCAAATTTGGTTTACTAATTCATGCATCTACTTGTCATCTCCTTTCCCTCTTTCGTTAACTATAGGGTAAACAAAAGAAAGTAAGCAGTGGCAAGAAGGGTGGTCGTAAGAAGGCTGTCGATCCTTTTCTTAAAAAGGAATGGTACAATCTTATTGCCCCATCCATGTTTGCTGTCAAGGACGCTGGCAAAACTCTCATTACCAAAACACAGGGAACTAAAATCGCCTCGGAATATCTCAAGGGACGTGTGTTTGAAGTATCGCTCGCTGATTTGAACAAAAATGAAGCCTTGGCGTATCGTAAAATCAAGCTTTGCATTGAAGATGTTCAAGGCTACAATTGCTTGTTGAATTTCCATGGAATGGACATGACTCGCGATAAGCTTTGTTCCTTAATTCGAAAGAAGCAATCCATCATTGAAGGTAATGTGGATTGCCGTACTACCGATGGTTACTTGGTGCGCATGTTTTGCATTGCCTTTACAAAGCTCCAAGACAATCAAATCAAGAGTACATGTTATGCCAAATCGGCTCAAGCTCGTGCAATTCGTGCCATTATGGTGGCGAAAATGACAGAGTTGGGAACGAAGGGAGATTTAAAATCTCTTGTCAAGGAGCTTATTTCAGTTCCTATTGGAGATCAAATTGCCAAAGATGCGTCTGGAATTTTCCCAATCAAGGATTGTTTCATTCGAAAAGTCAAGGTGTTGAAGAAGCCAAAGTTTGATGTCACAGCACTTATGGAATGGCACAGTGCCGATGAAACGGTAGTAGCCGATGTTGGAAAACCTGTGGAGCCTGCTGCAGAGACAGGATTGGCGGGATCAGGGGGACGTCTGTAAGGATATTTTAACATTCTTGGTGTAAGAGTCTCGATAACAATGGCAGCAGATTTAGTGACTATAACTTTCTTTAACCATGGGTTGGAGAAATGTTAATCACATTAGGTAAACATATGAACTTATAGTTTACACACATACTATTTATTATAATACGATTGAAATTTACAAAAGCATGATGATCACATTACGTAAACATTTAGTGGAATAGGGTTGAAATTTACAATGTAATGTATTTTAATTATACTATTCAACTCATATAGTCATTCCAAATCCGTTCCGCAATATCAAGTGTCGCCTCGGATGCCAGGCTTTCATGTAAGAAATCATGCTCTGCATGTTTCCGACAAGACTTGACATAATCAAGTTGTTTCAGGAGTTCTCGTTTGGCTTTATCCACCGACTTGGTGAGTTTACTTTCTCGATCAAGCTGATCGTTATGAAGTGTTTGAATACGGTCTTTGCACGCTGTTGATTTGGTTCTTTTGCAATGAAGAAAGAACATTTCATGTGTGAGACAAGATTTGTATTTCATGACTTCTTACAAGAATTCACAAAGAAAACTCACTGTACTGTGGTGAGTAATGCACTGTTCCAAACGGAGCAAAGCATGGCATTCATGTCATTCTCCATACGATGATTATCCAGTTCATGATTGGAATTATCCATGTCATCCTTTATCTGTTGTTTCCTATCATTGCATCCTAGGATCACAGTGGAATCTTCATCCCCAACAAGTTCATACCAGCCGCCAGGTAAAGCTGTCTCGAGTTTACGTTGCCTTCTGGATGTATTTTGCAGGTAGAGTCCTTCGTTCGGATGAACTGTGGTGGGCTGAGGAAGCACCCGTGCGGAAATGCAAGCTTGGGAAGTACTACGGGCTTGTCGTGGAGTTTCGTCGGACGAAATGACTGGTTCATATTCCGGATGCTCCCGCAACAGTAGATCTAGGGTTTTCACCGGTACATTGAGAGTAATACCTCGTTTACGATCCAAAACAACGATATTGTCGTTGTTGGAATCTAAGTGTTCCAAGCCGGAAGGAAGCATACCGGAATCCCTACGGACAATTGGTGGCAACACTCCTGGTATTGGTACATACTGCAGCTTTTCCGGATGATCGCAATAAACACAGTCTAGGGGTTGAATCGCATTTTTTAGCAAATCTGTCATGAGCAAGGCGGATCTTGGTAGCAATTCCTGTTCTTGTTGTGAAGTTTGTTCGTCTGTTTTTTCTTTGTCATTTGTCAAACAATCCTCATGATTAGATGCCGAACGGGTATACTGTTTCTGTAAACGTTGAGCCGACTTGTGTCTCTTCCGATCTCGGACTCGATATCGCTTCCCTTGCTTTTCATAGAATGCCTTCATCTCTTCGATGCTGACTTCGTCAAGTAATTGACAACGTCGTGAGTGTACGACACCTTCTTGTTGACTTAGAGTCCACCATCCACGACTGTGTACGGCAACAAGTTTTTCCACACTTCCCTTTCCAGCACCGTTGAGTATTTTGACATATTTTCCAATGTAGGGATGTGTAAGGTTATCCACATTATCAAGGCTGACACCCGCATCATTTTCATTCTGATTTTTTGGTTGCAAAGAATCCGTCTGTGATGAAATTGACTTTCCATCATCTGAATGATTCGCATTTTCAGGATCCTCAGTGATTTCTTTTTGCTGCATTTCTAGGTTTGATTCTTTTGATGATTGTTGATCACTGAGGTTACCGTTTGCTTCCGTAATCGTAGCTTGATCTTGCGTAGGATGTTTTTCATCTTCTTCTGTAGATGGCAGCACGTTGTTGGAAGGATCAGTCACCGTCACACTAGAATCAACTTGATCCTTTTCTTGGTTACTTTGATTCGTAGTCTCTTCTTCATCAGTAGAATGAATCAGGTTGTGCACTTGTTCATCGTCAATGCTATTATTCTTTGTTTCAAAATCAATGACTTCTGTGGATTGTTCGGTTGACTTTGGTTCTAGAATGTCGACTTCCGAAACTTTGAATTTTCGTTTTGTATTAGGTTCATCCAAATCTTTAGTCTTTGCCGTCTTTTTGGTATCATCGATAATCGACTTGTTGCTCTCTTCATTTTTTGTCTCTGACAATGCTACCGATTCTGCTAGCTTTCGCTTAGATTGTCGCTGCCGAGAACTCAAACCGAATAGACTTTGAATCATTCCGTTGATCGAGAATGTATTACGGTGAGACATGATGTGTAAAAAGACCACCAAAATTTTACCCGTAGGCTGCAGTATATTCCCGTCCTATGTCAAGGCTACAGGGACTGCTATGTAGGTAACAAAAAATACTAGTAACAACTTCACTCCTTATACAGTAACGTCCATGCTAAAAAAAAAGGAGAGAAACATCTTGCAGGCTTTCTCCCTTTAATCCTCTCAATGTACTCTTGTCACAAATCAATAGACTTTGTGGTGATGGAGAGAGGAATGCTCTGGCAGAGATGGAGTTCATCACTGCAAGGTCATTCACGCCCAGCATCTCCACCCTCTGCATTGCTTGGACAATCATATCTCTGGCCTCTTGTACACTTTTTCATCAGCTAGGCTTTCTCTTTAAGCAGGTGGGTTATCAATAGTTGCCTGGGTTGTATTGTCAATCCTTGCAATTATACAAAACTGATACTTTTAAAGTGCTATCATCCCAAATTTCCAATTGTCACTTTCTTGTATTTATGGACAGTCATATGGAAGATTAGATCAAGTGAGTTATGGGTTACCAGGAAATAGAGAGGCTTATGCCAATGAGAGAACACGTGGATAAAATTTGGATGGTTTTTTTTAATTCCAAACCCTAGGGTAGAAAATAGCGTAACATTGCGTTTTCGTGTTTTGAAGTGATTACCATTATTGCGAATTGATGACGTAACATCAGAATAGCCATAGCGTAAAATAAGTATGTCTAACGCCTAGCCATCTGCTGTTGTAAGTGTGTCATTGAGCTATTTTCCTGTTTGACATCTAGACGGAACTACGACTGAAGTAAAAGTGTTGCGCTTTCGTACACAGAAAAGCATATTTCGTCATACTAACTTCAAAATAAAATATGCAGCTTCTCTTTCTAGTACTTTTGTTTCTCCATGTCACATTCAGCAAGTCGTCTCTATGCCATTCAAGCCCTTCTGTAGAAGATAAGATTGTTGCTTGTGATTTTGTGGGAATTCCAGATTTGGAAGAATGCTTTAGCGCTGAGAAAATGTTTATCAAGTATTTTAGTCAATTTCCAACACAGATTGGTTTGTTGACGAATTTGAATTCATTAAGCCTTGTCAATTCAAGAGGAACAATACCTTCTCCCATAGGATGTCTAACAAAACTGACGTATTTACAATTTTCTTCCAATGATATAAAAGGCGCGCTCCCATCGTCGATTGGGGCATTGACAGAATTGATTTATTTTGATTTCCGAAATAATGAATTCACTGGTAGCATTCCATCGTATATCAGATTACTTACGAAGTTGACAGCTTTGACTTTGTCAGGTAACAAATTTATCGGTAGCATTCCATCGTCGATTGGATCATTGACAGGATTGAATCTCTTGGATTTGTCTGATAATAAATTCACTGGTAGCATTCCATTGTTTCTTGGATCGTTGACAGGATTGAATCTCTTGGATTTGTCTAATAATAAATTGCTGGGTAGCATTCCAACATCTATTAGATCATTGACAGGGTTGAATCTCTTGGATTTGAGTGTTAATCTATTGATTGGTGCTATTCCATCTTCAATCGGGTCAATGACAGGATTGAGAAACTTGGATTTTTCTGCTAATAAACTGACAGGTAGCATTCCATCGACAATTGGGACATTGACAGAATTGACAGATTTGAATTTGTCTGGTAATAAGTTGGCTGGAAGCATTTCTCCGTCTATTGGAGCATTGACTGCATTGATAAATCTGGATTTGTCTTATAATAAATTGACTGGTAGCATTCCAGCATCTATTGGATATTTGACAGATTTGTTTTTGCTGGCTTTGCGACTTAATCTATTGACTGGTACTCTTCCATCGTCAATTGGATCATTGTCAGCATTGAAATATTTGGATTCGTCTTATAATAAATTGGGTGGTAGCATTCCAATATCTATTGGATCGTTGATAGAGTTGGATACTTTGGATTTGCGTAACAATAAACTGACTGGTACAATCCCACCATCAATCGGATCAATGGCATATTTGTATGAATTGAAATTGCGTAACAATACACTGACTGGTACCATTCCATCATCAATCGGAAAAATGACGAATTTGATATATTTGCGTTTACAATACAATCAATTAAGCGGAACACTTCCATTGTCAATTGGATTATTGACACAATTGCTGAGAGTGTCTATCTTTTCCAACCCAATGACTGGTCCTGTGCCATCTAAGCTATGCTCTTTCAAACGACTAAAAGTCGTTGTTGAATGTAATGTAATCAACTGTGACTGTTGCGTTCGACGATCCAAAGACAAGAAATGTCCATAATAGATGACATTTTTCATTACAATATTGCAATAATTCTACTAAGAAATTAGTGTCATGCATAGGTGATAACCCTGGATGAGATCGAAAGGAGACTTGGCATGCCTTTAATGTTTTTTTATTCCAATAGATGTACGTTTCTTGTTAACAAGAGGTGATTTTTTCTTCCAGACTCAGTCGCCATCCATGATGCAATATTCAAACCAATGTGCAAGAACAAAGTAACCAGGAAAAATAAGAACATCTCAACTGAGAAACAAGTAATCTATAACAAATATGGATTAGTTGTTAGAGAAATCTGTCATATTGAGGAAGATTGCAGCAGCTAGATACACTATTCTAGCTGATAAAAGCAGAATGAAAATGCTAGTTCAATGCTTTGGCAAGAGCTCTAAATACATTTTGCTTGAATTGTTGGATACTGGCACTGCCGGTGCTTTTCACAAATATTTTGCTCTCACATCGAATTTAGCAAGTAGACCTCAAGGTCAGAGTGCTGTACTTGACTTCCTACTCAAGAGAAGACACAATCTTTACAATTCAATTCCCAAATTTCTGTGGTGGCGATCAGCTGTGAGGAAAAACACATGGTGGAAGGCAAGCCATAAAGTGAATTATCCTATCCTCTTATAGCAATTAGGACAAAACTAATGAAAAAGATACTGGACCAAACTCATTGACCTCCAGGATAAGTCACAGGTATTCCCGGACTTGAGTCCATCAAGATGCATTGTAGAGGTCAACTTCTGCTTAAAGGTTGTTGCATTGCATATTTATGGAGCAATGGTCTTTGTTTCTTGTAAATGGGTGTCGTTTCCTTGTTGGAAAATGTTATCCAATTGACATTCCACAGTCTCAAAGTATCTGTATAGAATTCTTATTTCCATAATATTTTCATGATATTGAGTTTGAACAGGATACCTAAACTTGTTGTTGCTAACTTATTTTGGTATTGCCAAGACGTATTCACATTGCTACACATCTTTTATGTGAGATACATAAGACAACCATTAGGTATAAAGGAAATCTCAAGTGTATCCATCCTTACATCTATTGTCTGTAACGGCGATGTGTCTTTGGCAAATTGTTGATTTAACTTAGTGCGACAAAATGTTTTGAACACAAAGTTACCGTGGTTTGGATTCTACGATTCGAAGGGATCCTCAAATATATTTCAGAAACAGTGCTGTATTCAAAAATCAAGGCTCGCACCAAGCCTAGTCCCTTGAGTCATTGACCTTCTACATAAGGAAGGGTTCTGAACCTATCTAGTTTAAAAAACATGAGACCACAAGATCTTGTTGCAGTCTTTGATTGGCATAAAAATTTAAAATCTATAGCGTTTTGATGATCTTGAGCTTATGCAAGATATCTTTTCTCTTTGTCGATGCCCTCATTTATTTTAAACATGTCATGCTCCGTCCTACTACATACTGACAACTATTGCCCTCTATAATTCGGGTTAATCCTTTTCCGTAGTTGCATCAGTGCAATATAGATATTGATTCTGACCTTAGCATGCCCCTGATGTATTAATGCCTGCCAATGCTTTTATGATTTGGTCAATCACAATCTAAAGGTCCCCATCTTAGCATGAGAATTCTCAATAATATTACGCTGATGTTTTGATATCAAGGTATCCTTCAAGATTTTAAAAGCAGCGCCTTTTATTGTCTACGTATTTTTACTCTCGCTACACTTTTGTAATCATATTAATGTGCTCAAGATGAAAATGTTCTCTTCAGTTTTACTCTGTTGAAACTTGTTGAGCTGGGGCAAAATTATGAATCATCTTATTTACCCCTTTCGATAATTTTCAAAATTATTAAATTGCTGAAAAAAATGCTCGCAAATTTCAGCGCTGTTATGGGTAAATGAACTAGGGATTATCCTAGATCTTAGCAAACATGTTATCAAGTGGGAAACGGATGAAATTCCAATTAAGGGACCTAGAACATTGACGATTTAATGGCTGATGAACCAGCATCCATAAAATCAAAGATGGTTAGATTCTCTAGAGTTCTAGAAGCTACCTATTCACCCGCATGTCTGTATAATCTTGTCCGAGCTTGTTACCTCTTGAATACAGAGGAACAAACACAACTTTTTCAATTACTTCACAAATATATACACGCCTAGCTTTCCAATTCCTAAAAATAATGGTACCATATGGTTAGTATCAGACTTCCGAAAGGTAAATAGTCTTCGATGTCACCCATTCCCTTTTCCAAATATAGGAGATATAATTAGGGAAATGGAAGGCTTCACATTTGTGACTGCTCTTGATCTAAACATGTGATATTATCATACTAAATTAAATCCCATCCCAAAAGATATGGACTTTTCTTTTTCCTTGGGGAAAAAATAATAGTGCAAACGTCTCCCAATAAGAATTAAAAGTATGCCTAATGTATTTCAACAAAGTATGTCTAAACTGATGCAAAAATTGGAATACGGTAGGACTTACATAGATGACTTATTGATCCACAGTCATAATTACTTCAAGGATCATCTAATTAAATTGGAAACGGTTCTGTCCAGACTTTCACTTTTCGTAAACTTCAAAGTCAATAAGTCATTACAATTTGCCTTTTAATAGTTGTTCTTGAGAGTGTGGAACTGGATATGATCTTGTGTGATAAGGTTTCCCATTCTTATCTCTTCATTCCAAGTCAACTGGATATGTTTTCCAATTTCACAGTGTTCCATCAAACAAGTGTGCAAACTGGTTTAGCAGCTTATACAAACTTTTCTTGTTGACCAGTATTTAACAGGTGGTAATCTGATGCAGTCTTGTCTAAGTTGGCATGGCAGTATTTGCTTTCCACTATATTCTGGATTCTTTCAGTATCTGTGATTGAGCAAACAATAGTTCTTGTTCCAACTCTTCCTTTTGATTTATCAATTGGTTGCATTGGAACTGAGGCATTATCCCATTTTACTTCAGCTGCACTGATTCTTTTGTCAATTCCTATTTTGCGTGTTAAATCTCTGCCAATGACAAAGTCATAACTACTTGCCTGAGCATTTGATTCATCCACGTTAAGAAGGTTGTCCAACTCTGGTCTTCAAATCAAATACAACGTACTTTCCTTTTTCTTCTTCCATATTGTTTTGTCTTCTGAGGTATCAACGGAAGAACAGAAAGCAAATGACTCAACTCCTTGACTCTTGGAATCTTGGTATACATGCTTAACACATACTTTTGCTGTTGTATCTTGATCTTCCAAAAGAGCTCCTTAAACGGTGTAATCTTTATCTTCTTTCCGTAGCATGTAGATGTCATACAGTTATATTGCATCAAGCCACCGATTAGGTCTGTAGAAAAGTATCCTAATGTGGAATATGTGATAAAAGTATAGTTCAATGAATTATAATACTTTTTAGTTGTACAGGGTAGGGTGACTGATTTAATCCTTCCTCTGATTCAATCTTGATTACTGAAATTTCCATTGAATCTTGAGTGCACTTTGGCAGTTCTAATTAAGATCAATTTTAGTTAGTCCGTTTTAACCGTACTGTTTGTTTGTTAGTTAGCCTTTGGTTAATCTAAGGTTTAATTAGCGCATTGAATAATTGTTGATGGACCTTTTTGTCGGATCAAACGGATTAAGTAAACATATTTCATTTCCCTTAAGTATTTCTTAAGCTAAACTATTCAAAACCTCAATAATATAGCAAGATAATTCTACATGATTATTGCAACCAGCTGATAATCAGCCCTTGTATTTAACTCTTTTCAAAAGTTGAAGTAGAACATGACATGCAATTTCCATTTAGGGACGATATCATGAAAATGCCTGATTAAAGTTTTTTATCATCGGTATTTTGTATGGGGGGTGGGGGGGTTAGGGGTAGACATCCAGTGCCATTGATTATCATATCCTAATTCTGTATACTTACTTTTAATGCCAATAAGGTATGTCTCCGATACCGGTACACAAATATATATCGTAGCCTTTCAATATACTCTGACAGAATCATCATTGCTCTTAGCTTTATTCATCTCATAACGCAAGCAGTATTTAATTTATGAGCCAAGGTATATTTCAACATCACCTTTGCGGGGGTATTTGCAATGTTATGACCTGAAGATTGACGGTGAAGACCGATTCTGAAGTATATCAAAATCAGAAATCACTAACATTTAATTCTAAACAAACTTTTTCTTCCTGCATAAAAAATAGTTATGAGCTAAGAAAGTGAGAGCGAAAAGGTTACATATCTGTTTAATAAAAAATGCCTTTATCCTTAGGTAGCATATATCTTCAAGGAAGTGAGAGAAAGAAATTAGCTCAAACCCGTTGATTTTGGTAAAATGAATATTTTTAGCTACTTTAGACTAATTCTATGATTGGATCCTGTATTCGAAAATTGGAAAGAATTGGAATTTAGTATGTTACATAGAGACTTTGTCAAAATTGTTACAGTGGTCTTATTGCACAAAATTCCGTTCGCGAGCATTTTTTTCTTTTCTGCTAGCTGTGTATATGATTTATTGTATACTTTCATGTTCAAAAAGGCAATCAAGATGGAAAATTCAACCGTGATTATTCTTGATCAAATGTCTGAATACATTGAATATCCTAATGCTATATATAAGTACTTGTAGAACAACAGTAAGGCAGCATAGCTCATTTATGAATCAATCATTACTCATAAACCTGTATCTTTTTTATGCTATCTTGATAATTCATGCCAATTACATTTCAAATATAACGACGCTCAAGCAAATTCAGAATCTCACCATTGGGTCTAACGTGTGAAACCTTTCTGATTTTTTTCTCTTTTCGAGTAGCTGCTGAAGTTATCACCTTTTTATTCTTTGCAGTCAAGACATTGGACTGTCTGGGAACTATTCCCTTCATGAAAACAACATAGTTTGATGGATAGTCAATCAATAACATGAGAATTGAAGTGTTGGTGACATTTGCCATATAAACTAGATAATCTAGTAAATAAAATTGACAAGTAATTAGGGTACTATAAGTTCCAAGTATAACATTAGTGATCTTGAGATTTCACAATGCGGATAAGTTGCTGGACTTCCTTTTTTTCCATCATTAGAATTTCCGAGTTTTTCTGATTAGTGCCCATGAGCTTATCTCCCAAACCAACACCAACGTACTTATCTAAAATATTACTGACTTTTTGAATACTCAAAAACGGATACTTCCTTCTGCGTTCCGAACCATTTTCTCGCATCAGGAGACGTGGAAGATCACGATCGAGCATGGCTTCCGTAAGGCACTTTAGCTCATTGAAACACTCACTAAGCTGAGGGACACCAGTAGAGTTTGCAAATCGCTCGAATTCTTGGACATCCAGTGCCAAGTTCTTTAATCCAAACGCATCTATACGTGAAATGGGAGGAATACCGTCCTCCCCTGGGTGCCCACTATCGGGCGAGTCGGTAAGGAGCTTCACTATGCGCTCAGCTACATGGCCACAACAAGAAAAGTGTAATCCAAATCGAGAACCTTCATCCATCGGCCCAAGCTGGGAAAATACGGATCTAAGATACTGAATAAGACCCTCACAGTATGCATTTGGCATCTCTCGGGCGGCCTTACTAACCCATTGGAAATTATCGAGAGCAAAGTTAATGTGTGAATCTATCTTTCCACGACAAATTTCATATACCAGATTGTACATATGCCCAACCTGTGAATCACAAGATTTATCTGCTCCCTTGAGACGCAATTCGGCATATTGAAAGGTTTCTTCCAACTGATCGGGGCGAATCATTCCTACATGACACATTCCTCGCATGACTGTTCCAAAAAGGCGCGAAAGACTGTGCTGAACCGCGGCAATATTTGCCATGGTTTGCACTGCTTTATCGACAGAACCTTCTTCTAGCATCGCATCGCCGTCTTGCATACCCACAGCAGCAACCGATACGCATTCCTCTAGGCAATCCAACACATAGCATGCACCTGGGCTGCCTTTCTTTTGAGAAAAAATCTGACCTAATTCCTCTTGACTGAGTGTGAAGGCAGCGCAGGAAATGGCACGGGCGTGAACCGATCTGATAACTTCAGGGACCGATTTACTAAATGTATACACTTCATCTTTTTGTGCCTTGCGAGTGTTCTTCCCTCCGCCAATATCATTGAAGGGCTGAGCCGGAATATTTGATTTTTGTTTTAGGTCATGCAATCCAAAAGGTATGCCAACCATTTCTTCATCGGGGATGGCGTCTTTTCGACTTTTTTTGGACTGCATGTGATCCACCGTAGTCACAACCATGGGTTCTTTTCGATCGTCACTAGCAATCTTTTTGGTGACCTTTAACTGTTCATCTTGAGCGACTTTTAAGGCTGTTACCACAATATCGATGTCCATTGCCAACAACTCCTTGTCAACGCGTCGAGTTGTTGAGGAGGGATGCACAATTTTCAAAGCTGAACGAAACGACGAAATCAAACATGAAGCACGGACTAGTTCGGCCAAGCTCGCACCATTTGCACGACCACGAAGTAAATTTCCCAGCTCAGCAACTAAGGAGCGCTCGTAACGAGAAGATGATTCTCGAAAGCGACTAGCACTTGTAGCAACAGTGTTACCAATTTTCTTTCCATCTTTATCAAGTTCTTCTTCATCATCAAAATTTCCAAGTTCAAGGGCGGCTTCAACAGCACTGAATCCAACGACACTTGCACAAAGATGGGGAAGGCTTTTGGCGAAAAAAACTCGGTCAGTTCCAACGCTGACATCATCCCCAGTAAGGGAAGATAAAGAGGAGCGTATCTCGTGTTTTTCTCCCTTGGGATCGCCATCATTAGCGCCTCCTCCGATTTTCATGTCCCCAAAACGGTTCTGTTCATAATATTGAACGAACTCATCAGACCTCCTTAGAAGATTGAATGCCAGTTCTGCCCGACGAACTGGATGTACTGATTCTGGAAGACCTAAAAGCTTTGCATCGTCCTCTTTTCTGTTTCATACACAAACTACATGAGAGTCCGCAAATGTGTGTTGTAGATGAATTCTATTGTTACATACCTTGTTGGATAATCGTGGAAGAGAATCGGAGGGGTGAGCAAAGTGGCCCAACTCGAATGTGCTTGGTCGCTTCCGTCTTTGGTGACAACCATTTGTTGCTTGCTAGCTATGGTACCTGTGGGAGGTGCTCGATTCGCTCCCCGGAAGCTGAGATTTCCTCGCTTTCCATGTCGACTCCCGCCATGACGCGATCCTGAAAGATTTTGGTTCTCAACATTGAGATTGAGTTCATGGATATCGACCATGAGTGGAGCCGATTCATCCCAACATCTGTACCATCCAAAAGCTAGGGCAAATGCCTCAGCACGTCTCGCCATGCCCAGCCTTGTCATTGCTTCTAAACGCTGCGCCTCTTTGTTTGCATCTCTTTCATACCAGTATCCCTGACGAACGGCGCGAGCGACCTTCCCGCTTTGGTCGATACGAGCTAGCAAGTTGTCGGCGACCTTAGCCCTCCATATATAGGAGGGGGGCAAATGCCCTCCAAGTCCCAACTGGCCAGGACCAATACTCATACTTTGAGCACATTTACGAAGAACAGCACGACCTGCCTTTGCTCCGTCACCTCCAGATCGTAGGGCTAAGAACCAACGATTAAGACCACGACGTGCTCCAATGATGACTTCATTCTCAATTTTTGGCAACATAACCATGGCACGACGACCAAACGGAGTTTCTTCTAGAGACATGGTATCCTCAGATGCCGATGAGATTCTATTTTGAGAAGTTGAACCTAAAATGAGAGAAGATACAGGAGCATTCAAACATGTACGAGCCTCATCAACAGCATCTAGGGCTGCTCTTGGACGTCCTAGTGCTGCTTGTTTGCGTGCACGTTCCAATAGAACTGCGACATTTCGACATGCAGTAACCATTCCAGCTAATGTTCGAGCACGTTGATTTGCTAATCTGGAGTGTTCCAAAAGTGCAGCTGCCATTAGCATTCTTCCAGCAGTGTCATTTTGAAGTACTTGATTGTTTCGTTCCAGTGTAAGTGAAAGTTCCTTAGCAGGTTCACCTAAGGCAACGACACGTCCTACAGAAGCAAGGAATGCATCCGAATGATCATGACAGACTTGTCCAATTCTTGCAGAATTTTCTTTTGCTTCTTGCACCAATTCAGCATGTAAATCTTTGTCTAGACCTCGCTCCAGAGCTGTAGCGACAGTACTTGCAACCACCCATTCATGAGAATCCATTTGAAATCCTGTCGGATCTGGACGACGATGTACATCGGCGACTAAACGACGTACTGCTTCTTCTCGACGTCTACGAGCTCGTGACATCACTACAGCTGTATCTTCCTTGACTGCAGTGTCCAATCCTTTCGCTCCTAGAATATCAATTACATCTTCATCGATATCATCAGAAGCTATCTGACTTTTGCCTTCTTCCATTGCTACAAATCAATCTTCAAAAATTCTATATATTTCCTTTCTATTCTCCTTGGACTACCTTTGTCTCTTCAGTAAAACAAGATAGCCAAAACACTGCGAATGACAATGGATAGGATTACAGAAATATCCTGTGCAGAAGCTAGTCCAAATAATACTGGCTACACGCCATACAACCTGTACCGACAAATCCTTCATTGCATTGCAGCACCAAAGACATAAAATAGTGGTATCACACACCAGTGCGGATGTTACTACCGGTAGTACACACACACTCCATTAACAAGAAATGTGAATGATTGCCGAAACTATTTTTTCCAAAGTCATTTTTTCTTCACAAAACTTCCTTTTTCCACGAGGTCAGTATCCGATACAAGTTCTGACCCATCATAGGTGGAGGCTTCCTCAGTCTACTGGCATCTAGAGAACTTATTGACTGAAGTATTCTTACTCATGAGAAGCATCTTGTCACAAAGTCTTTTTGCGCCGTCAGTAGCAACATAATCAACCATCCTGACCCCATCATCTTTATGAGAAGGTAGTAAATCCCTAGGAATCCCTTTCTGAGATTCAGGGAAGTGTTTCCGATTTAGATTTTCGTAATTTGGTGAAGGATATGGTATCATGTAAAACAAACGATACTCTATTTTGGAAAGTGAAGGTTTTGCATAGAAAACTCTTAAAACTATTGATCAAATACACCATCCAGTCAAAGATCTATGCCTTGTCTATTCATGCACTTGATTTTAAAATTGCACTCAACGCTTGGAACACACTTTTTCTAAGTTAAACCAGTAGCTTGAGCTCTACTTTTCATTCAAAACATTCAGAACATAGGGTTAGTTGTAGAATTGCCAAAAGGAAGGTCTTTATAAGACAAATTTTATAAAAGGCAACAAGGAAAGCTAACAAAAATGCAATATTTACCCCGTGAAATGTAAACAGGAAAGAATGCTTTTGTTAGCAGAGCCTAAACGAGAAAACTTGTATTTCAAGAGTGCATTATGTTACAATACCACAGTGGCATACACACTAGGTCAAAGTTCTCTTGAATTTCAAATGAAGCAAATTAAGGCAACTTGATTAAGAGGAAAAGCTGACAGGAAATGGATGAAGTTAATAAAAAGTTTAAAAAAGAATAAATGGAACAAGACTTCTTAACCAAATGTCTAAGAACTCAAAGAATGAGGTGAAGTTTCACCCAAAATTAAGGTGTGATATGATGTTAATGATACAGAGTCCTTTTGATCTTTTTGTTGAATATCTTTGAAAAAAAATTGACCATGATCAAATCATTGAAATCATTGGCTGTATCATCTTAGGACGTTATTAGCCTCCAGGTGGGGTGACGAAAGGGGAGAAACTGCAATTCCCTTTGGATGAAGCATGTCAAACAACTTTGACTCATATTCCTGAGGAACTTTGGAAAGATGAGGTTTTTAAATTGCTGTGATTATGGACTGTTTCACAATCATTGGTATATGTCTCTCCATTGCCCCTATGTAAGTCTTTCTCCTTGAATCTTTTGTAATTGAAAGCATATCAAGAGAAAAATTGATTCTGAACATTCCAAAGCATAGATCACAGAATGCTTGAAGCATACTTCATGGAATAGATTGATACCCCCAAGGAGAGCAACAGGATTTAGTGGCAAAAGGAAACTGCAAACCTCAAGTTGAAGGGCTACAACCGTTGGGATGACTACTTGGTTTCTAGAAACCTGTGACAAGTACAAGCAACTCTTTCATGTCATACTCAAAGACTCCCAAAAAACATACGGGTTTAATGATATATGTTAAGTCTTGATTTTGTATCTTTGGAAATACCAAAGCAAAACAGTAAAACACAACCATACACACAAAATCAATGTATCAATAATGAAATCTTGTCCGCAAAGTTTGTTTTTGCATCATGAACATCACAACTTTATTGAGGAGATACATGTATTTATTGATATTCCAATTTTTAAAGTATTTTATAAGTGGTGTGAGACAATCACCTTGTATTTATAAACGTCCATCCTGTTTGAGTTATCTAAATAATGAAAAAAATTGCTATTAAATTTGAAATTGATCAAATTCAAGTTGAGACATCTGCTTTTCAAAAAATGAGACTCCAATTGCAAAACATGTCCATTGACAGTATTTCTCATTTTCATAGTATTTTGTTTCATGGATTTGTTTCAAACCATCTTTTGCATCATTTTCTAAGGCATTCTCAGCCTTTGAATGCTTAAATTCAAATAGAAACAATTGCTTTGTGTCCTCCAATGTAATTCCAATATCATATTGTCCACAACCAGCATTTCTGTTGGATGTTGCCTTTGGACCACAAACTGCATTAAATATACCAAAATAAAACACATGATAGGGATTTTCAATCTTTGTATCAAAAAAAGAACAATGTAGCAATGTTTCTTTCATTACAGTTTCCAGTAAGTTAATTTCAAATGGATCTGCTTGTAAGGCATTCATGATGTCTTGTTGACACTGAGAACCAACAATTCCAGAATTTGTTACACCAAATGAGCAATTTATCCATTCATTTTTGATTTCTTGATTTGGCATGAAGACTCTCTCTTTGTTATATGTAAGATATCCTGTATGAACCAAAAAGCATAAAATTGATTTAAGGTGAAGTAAGCATCCATAGTTTACTTTTGTTGATAATTCACCAA
>CAAAJI010000220.1:22077-46570 GCA_900642245.1 Fragilaria radians
TTTAGGGATTTGCTTCTTGATCCTTCAGCCAAGGTAGGTCAGTACTCCTTGCAATTTATCCTATCAGGAACCATAAAACTATTATAGGACAGTAAATACACCCAGAAATAACTGTTTTGAAATTTCAAAATGCTTTTCATTAATAATGCTTCACCTTTGTATTCAACCAGCATGAATTCAAGGATGTGTGGTTAAGTTTTGAAATTTGATTCCAAAGAGGGAGTGGCAATACATTAAAAGCATCAAATTCTTTTTATGAATTGTGGTGTCTAGCTAGATAAATGTCAATTTTCAAAACAAGTATTCACAATAGAAAATACCATGATTATATCTGCTTTCATATGAATGCAACTGAAATAAAGAAATTCCGAGATTCCCATCCTTGTAAATTTTTTTCTTATCCTTTATTTTGGATCAGTACCTTGTAGCAAATGTAGTTGTATGGCCCACGGTAAGGCTTGAAAGTAATTCCTTGCGTTTGAAATATACAGTTAAAATCGTCTGATAAAAATGAAAGCTTACTTCAGAACTAAGGCTTCAAGGCTTGTCTTACTTAGACGTTGAGTTCTTCAATGGAGATGATAATCTCCTGTTTTGAACACTTGAAATGAAGAAAAATCACATAACAAAAGGCAAACGCTGAGGTTGTAACACTAATTTAAAATCGATGAATGAAACTGCGCTAAGATTAATTTTCCCGAAATTTGCCTTCAACAGACACTTTTCCTCCAAATTTCTCGTTGCATCTAACTCGTTTACCTCTCACATGATCACTAAAGTGCATCGCCTGGATACTTCCTAATTACCTGATTTCGCATTTTTCTTTTGTTTACTTTCAATTTTCTCTCACACATATTGTCATTATTTGTTTGAATGAAATCATTAAACATGGAGTTTACCGTCCAACCATTGTCTTTGGTTCTTTTGAGTACATTCTCACTTTGCTTGACTGCGTCAACACCAGACATCAACATATGTCGTCCTGACTTACCCTAGAAAGCGTTCGTTTTACTAGCACAAAGTGGTTAACAATTACCTACTGACACCATGTTGCTAGCATCCATAAACTAGTTGATGGTTCGAAAAGATAACTATTTTGGGATTGCTTATCGTCATATCAATGTTGAGAGCTTAAACTTATAGCTTCTAAAGATGTGCTGGCTTCTTAGATCCCTAAAGTACTTTATTAATCCCGAGAATGACTGTCTGTAATTAATTTTCCTTTCGTTGAAAGGCAGGTCAAAAATAAAATATTATGGAGAATAAATACTTTATGCTGCCTAGGATATGACTTTGCTTCTTTGATATCAATAATTAAAAACTAGTCACCCTGTATTGCCTTATCATATGTAATGATCAAAGAATTCTCAATTTTCCATTACTAAATGTTTTGAAAACTAAGAAAGTTGTGGGAGAAAGTGTAATATCTCTATACATTCAAATTTTGTGCTCCAGCCAGCACAATATCTATATAAATGAAAGAAATGATTGCATCAAAGAGCATACCAAATAGACTGATTTGTGTCAGAACTCACTTTTCGTGAAATGAGGTTCTGTTTTAATTTAAAACACCACGGTATGTCCAGATGTATTCCGATTACTTTTTAATCTAGAAGGCTCAAACTATTAAATTTGGTCCTACTTTATAAATCAAAAGATCCTATAAAGATTATGGGAATTTTCATACCATCGGGTTTGTCACTTTGATGAACCAATCCCACACCGCTTTTCAATTTTCTTATTTCAAATTACATCTCTTTTTTGAATATCTTCTTGGTGTCTCAGTCTATATCGCATCCCTTTCGTCAGCCAGTAGAGTTTTCCTATGTTATGTCATATTAGAGTGATTCATGCTAAGATTTCACATTCAAATGGTAAAGAAACTTAAAACGCTGGAACAATCTCATTTCCACAGTTTTTGGTGCTGAAGGTACACACTATAGAGTCATCATCAAATTTACATCATTTCTGTAATTGACACTTGCTTTCAATTCGTATTACAACGAGTAACAAGATCATTGGACCCTGCGCAAGTAGTTTCATCGCATGTGACGGCAAAGTTTTCACAAAGTACTAGCACAGCCCTGTCGAAGTTTTTTTTTCACGAACGGACACAGCAGTCTATAATTGCGATTTTTTTCACGAACGGACACAGCAGTCTATAATTGCGTTGCAAACGTGATTGATTATAATTGCCTAATCTTGGTTGAGGGCCATTCAACCTTGTTCTTATAATGCTATCATCATTAAGGATTTCCGATTTCCTGTGGTTGAAATCACAACCGTGGATTGACTTGAATGATTCCTGAAATTGAAATCATGTAGACCAAGTATCGATGCTCCACGTGATCGAAAATCTGTTATGGAGTGTTCATATTCCATTCATATAAATACTTGGCTACGTTTAAATTTTTTGATAAGTTCATCGATATTCTAATTTCTCCTGTTTTCACAACTAACATCATGAGTCAAACAATGAATATGGAGAGCAAGATTTCCTCCTCTGCACACACCCTCTCCTTGAATTCTATTTTGGTTCAAGCCGCTACAACTGCATCCACAGTTTGTCCAATTTCTATCAAGGAAAGTTGCAGTGACAGCAGTCGTGAAATTTTGTTTCGAAGCATTCTGAAGGATGAACCTACAATGATTCCCTTGAATTACATTCAAGAATGTCTTACTGGGACTGCTGATGGTGATATATTAGAGGCATACGATTCTGTTTTGGATCGCCGTTTTATCGTGGTACCTACTTCTTTGTGTCATGACATTTCTACTCGCCATATGCAAGTTCAACGAGTCTACGGTTACTCCGAAAATTTAGTCTTGCTGGAGTCGTTTGCCAAGGGAACTGTAGCTACATTCCTCAAGAGTTTTCGTTCTCGTGTACAGCTCAACGCTCAGCGCCGTATAACGATTATGCTCAATGCGGCTAACGTCTTGGCCATGGACAAGTTCACCATTTCATCTCGCAGCATTGGCATTGATAACAACCTAAATGCAAAAGTTATGCGTTTTCCAGGCGGGGAAGATGAAGTACATAACTTTGGCATTCTCATGATTGAGCTTTTGACTGGAGCATTGGACAAGGATGGAAGTGAGGATCGTAAATTTGGAGACTTGACGGAAAGATACGCCATCAAAGGGCATTTACTCGAGGATGATTTGGATCCATATGTACGGGAGAGTTGGACTTTCAACATCTTGTCTCAATTAGTTGAACTGTCCTTGCAATGCATTCAATTGCAGGATAAGCCGAAACCGGACAAGTTAGTTGAAACGCTATCCTTGATATCATCTCGAATGCGAGTTGTTGATAACTATGACTACTATTAAATAGCACTAATAATTGATTATTTCAATTTTTAATTTGAATCAGATTTATTGGTTCCGGTGTTTTGCGTTGTAGCAAAAAGTATAGTATCACCTCATTTCAAATTTTTTGAATCGAAAACATGTTCAGAGTCTTTCGAGGAAGTACTGCGTTCTTCTTCACCAAGCCATGGTTGATAATAATTTATTTTGGATAAATGGTATAGCGTTTCACATAGATATTGCATTATGGTAAAGCCATGAGAAGGAGCTACATTGATTGAAGGACAAGTCAAAACTCCTCAAAAGCACGTGAAGAAAGTAACGCGCTATGTCAAGGAAGACAGCGCTGAATAAGCTGATTAATCTTCTTCAAAAAGGATCTTTCATTATGTCAGCATTGACTGGCTTTCTTTTATGATAAAGAATTCAGAATAAGTACCTTACTGCAAATAGACAAACTCCATAACATTGCAAATGATTGAGACATCTTTTTTCATGGCAGGGTACAGATTTCATATTAAGCGTCACGGCATTAAAACTGAGAAATAAGTCAGTGTGGTAGATCTAAGCGCGTTCAAGTACTTACGTAGTATAAGTTCTTTCGAAGCTGTTAGACTCACCAAGTGAGCTTACTTTCTAGGGATTTGATTTAGTTTATACGTGTAGGTCTGGATGAGGCAATACCATTTTCGTTTTCTGTTATAACAAGAGCAGTGGCAAATGTTTGTGCTAACTCGAAAAATTCACAGAGAGCATCTTGTATTGTGAACTGTATCGTCCCTCTCATCAGTATGATAATGTCAAAATGCTAAAGTCTAATAACATTGAATACAGTACTAATCGAAGTATATGCTGAGAGAAGTCGTAGTGAAGGCAATAATCCGATACTACACAAATGTTCATGTACGTTTCGCTATAATTTCAAATGAAACTTCATCCATTTACAATCTTGGTGGAGCCATCTCCATCACACGATTCACTGACGTGTGTAGAGGCATCATTCTGAATAGTTGAGGAGGAAGAAGGCCCCCTCCGCCTGATAATTTCTTCATCGATGAATGCAACCTTGCAGTTTGCTCCCCAAGATACATATGCTTGTCTTGCTTTCATTACATACCTCTGCGCATCGCTTATTTTATTGGGAAATAGTCGCATGATATTCCTTGATGCCCTTTCATAGGTAAGGGCTTGGTAATTAAACCTTTTATCTTTCGCAAAGGAATTCGCTGCAAAGTCAAATGAAGACATGATAGTTGTTAAATTACCTGATAATGCACTTTCTTCTGCCAAAAGGAGTGCGAACATCGGTTCACATGATGCAACTCCTTTTTCAATGGCATCATTCAATTGTTTTTTAAACAATTTAATACTTCGCCGGTATTTTCTTTTCTTCGTTATGTTATATCGGATGGTATAGGTGAGGCCGGCCAACATCCAATAGTGAAAAAGGGAGAAATGTGGTTGCAAACATTTATGACTTTCGTTTATTTTGTCTACAAGATCTTCTGCTGCCTCCCACTGATCAAAAATAGCGCATAAGAGAAGTTTAACATACCATAATGCATAATGAGTCAAATCATCATTTTTCTCCAGGGCATCTTGTAGCATAATCTCTTCCGCCATAATTTCGCCAGTTAGCCGGCAAGGGAATGATGAGCTGGTGGCTATATTATTTGATGCTTGAAATAGAATGCGATAAATGTTATTGTCAGTATCTTTGTAATTCTTTTGAGACGTGTCGTCAAATGCAGTTCGTATAAACCCAAGTAAAACCTCAAGATTCTCGGATCCTAACAAAACAGAGGAGGCGCAGCAGTTCAGAGCACACAGAAAGGTGAGATCTGAGTCTCCTGACAGCTTGGCCAAGGTATACGAACGTAATAGCCCTGCATGAACCTCAGAGGGTATAAATGATAAATGTCCCACAAAAGACCAAACTACATGTAATGTCTGCGCCGTGATTTGTGTGTCAGTCACCCTTTCAAGACCTTGTATACTAAGCGATGCAAAGTAGGATGCATCTTTTACATTTTTGAGAAAGCAGTGCACAAGTCCACATATAGCAAATGCAAAGGGAGTCGCATCACAGAAACCATTGACAATGGTCAATTGGACGATTCGAAAGGCTGTCACAGCCATCATTTCACCGTCACCTCTTCGAAACGAGCACCAGGAAAGTATTCTTAAAAGCTTAACCTCTGTCGTTTGTATAGCGATGACCATGGGTTGTAATCCAAGAATTTGATCTTCCGACATTGATGACAATGCCGCTGAAGTCCGAGCGATTTCCAGATTAACGTGTGATTTCTTTGGCTTGGCAGGAAATTTACTGCTAAGAGCAATAATTGCATTTAGTGTGAGATTGTGAGCTAATCCTATTTCTCGCGTCGCAATCAAGGCTGTCACTTTGGTAAACAATGCTTGATGCTGATCCTGAATAGAGGTAGCGTTGCGAAGGATTTGGTCAACACGATTGATGGCTTCGGCATACTTTCCACATGCCAAGTCCATTTCTGCTGCAAGAGTGGAGCATTCTAGCATGAGCTCGTATTCCGTTTCCCACATGATATTAATGGGCTGAAAACTAAGGGCCTGAAGTAAATATCTTTGAGCTGACATGTAAGCAGAATGCTCAGCCGCAATAACTGCAGCTTCTACGTTAAGACTTATCAAGGACACTTTAGCATCTTCCGAGACAATTTTGGTAGAACCAGCATTGAGTTGATCTACCACGAGGAAAAAGAAGTCAGGATTAGATGGATTAAACTTTTCGTGCTGTCGAAGAATTCGTCCAATTGCCAAATGTTTTTCCGCCTGAGCGTCTCCAAGAGATTCACATATCGCTTGTTGGACACGGTCATGTGAAAATTTAAATTTTTCTTCGCCATCTGTTTGAAGGAGTCCCATCTTCGTGCAGCATGCCAAGCAAACGGCGACTTGGATGCTAGGTAAATTTGGTACTGACAAAACGGACTCCTCGCATGATTGGATTTCTGTACTTTCATCAATTGTCTCTAGTCCATTCTGCTGTTCGACAGCACCGTAAATGAGTTCGGTCGTCATGCGTTGAAAGCGATGTCCCATACTTGCAGCAACCTGAAGTATCTCATGAATGGCATTCGTGGCCGACTTTTGATGCCGCATAGCATCAAAGACAATTTCAAGTGGCAATACGTCAACTCCAACACATGCAGCAATTTGCAAGAATTGCTGTATCAGCGGATGAAGAAGCGAAATGATCTTATCAATTACTTCCAAAACATTTCCGGAGCGTATGGCTTCATCGCGAACTTTACCGCAATCCCATGTCCAGGAATTACTTCCGGCGGAATTCTTGCAGGTTAGTAGTTCTTTTTTCTGTAGGAGGTATAGAAATTGATGCAAAAAGTATGGATTCCCATTTGTCTTGCTATGACATATTTCAGATAAATCGGAAATGGATGAAGAATCTTCCTTGAGGTAGGATGCTGTTACAAAGTATGCCTCAGTTTCGCGTAATTCACGAATGACAAGTTCCGTGGTTCGTAAAGTACAATATCCACTAATATCTTGAACGATTTTATCATCTGGACGTGAAGTTACCATAATAAGAAGATGATGAGAATCCGCCAAGATTGCCTTCAAAATATCTAAGGAAGCAGAGTCGGCGTGATGTACGTCATCCATTACGAGAACAATAGGATGCCAAGGTGTAGCCAATGCCTTAAAGAGCTCACAGAAGGATAACTTGACTCGATCAAAGGCGAAGCTCAGGCCATTCGTAGCCGATGCCTCAAATCCAATTATACCAGCCAACTGAGCCAAATTACTAATGAGAGGCGTTAGAAGATAGATATTGTCTCCCAAAGCATTTCGAACAGCCCTTCGGGAATTCTCTAAGTCATCTTCACGTTCGAGTACTGCATCGATTAAATTCGTGACAGCCTCTACGATCGCGGAGTAGGGTATATTGGACCATGTAAATTGTGGAAATTTCCCAATGGCAAAGTAGGCATGACGCTGAGCAGCTTCGGAACGTAACGATTCAGCCAGAGAAGTCTTACCACAACCCGATGCCCCCACTAGCGAAACGAATTCGGAGCACGTATATGTAAATCGTCGCTCCAATGCAGCCACTAGTAGTTCTTGATTCCGTTCTCGACCAAAAAGAGTAGGAATTGGTGATTCTTCTAGATCGGAATTTGGTTCTCCTAAAAAAGATTGTATTTCTGTCAATGCTGATACCAAACTACCCTCATCACCTCCAGCAAGAAATGAAGTACCGCTAAAGTCAGGACGATAAATAGTATCTAACATCTTTGAGCTGAGGTTTTGATCAAGGATCAAAATAGAGTCGAACTTGGGAAAACTAAAGAGGCACAACACTATCAGAAAATTCCTTACCAAATGTGAATCGATCTATTGGGCTGTGCTGTTTCACAAATGAAGGAGTCATAAATGCTGGGATTTCGTTCCCGACGAACTTTTCCAGTAAAACACACACATTTAATGGTGCCTGCTGATTATTTATTGGAACCGTTTTTTACTTAGCATTTCCTGAATAAACACCAAAGGCTTAACAAAAAGTAGAGCTGAAATGGAAACAATTTTTTTAAAATTTCAACTTTCCAATCAAGATAACAAGTTTCGTAATTATTTTGGACTTTCCTACAGTTTCTAGAAATGACGTCATGAGATGTCTCATGGGAGGGAGGACATCTCACAGTCAATTCATAGACTGAAATGTTCATGTTTACAGACTACATTTTACAATCAAGTGTTACCCTTGTTTCACACAATCTGATAAGTCAGTTGGAAACAAGATGATACTTTATTTTGCTTTTAGTCAAACAATTATACTCATGAACAGGCAACTGTTTTGAATGGAAGAGAAGCATCATATTAACATAATTGTGACTGATATATACACTATATTTCATGTTAAAATTAATAATGATTGAGTATGATCATTGGGGAACTTCAAACTTGAGTTCAAATAAAGCTAGTGAAATAAAGTGCTTCTAATAGATTAAGCCACTTAAACCATAATTATCATGGTGTAGCGTATCGCTAGAAACATCTTCCCAATGATGTACAACGAATCTCAAACGCACGTAAAATATTAGATGCCTGGATTTCTTTGCAACAAACAGTTCCGATTAGTATGTTCCTTCTTTACCATCTTAAAATTATCAGTACCAAAAACAGTTTTAAAATTTATTCCATGAGTAAACCTAATATATAAATTGCGTAAATGCCAAAAGAACAAGTACAAAAAGTTATGAATGAATTGCTTATACCAATTGAAAAATGATTTAGAATAAGATACAGACCATAGTCTGAGTCCTAGATAAAGCGTATGAAAGTCTTAAATCTGATTTGATAAGAACAAACAATTGAATTGAAGTCGTAACCTTGACTGACCCAGGCTTACAAGTGATCCAGAAAAAATGGCAAAACAAAGATCATCATAAAATCAAAAATCACATACATGTAGACCAAAGCAGAAATTGTCAATAGAGAATGCCATCAATAAAAGGTTAATGAACCATGTTGGATATTTAAAATTTTCTTTCACATTGATCTTTACCCTTCATTACGAAGTGCTTTTGAATATAAACCGGGCACAACTTGTCATCATCTCCCATCTTTTTCTAGTCCTGATGAGCTACGAGCTAAAAAGGCATTCAAGTTTGCACAATCAGATCGCTTAGACAGCTTTTTCATCATGCCATCACGTGAAACCTTGCCAGCATCTTCATTTATTCGCTCTATCCAGAATGTTTCCATCAATCCCTTTCCCTTAACCTCAATCATACCACGAGATTGAATACTAAAATCATCTGATTGCTCACTTAACAACTTTGCAGCAGTTGATGAACATAGGATACAACCTTTTCTTGAATTGCTTTCCATTCTTGATGAAGTATTGACCGTATCTCCAATAAGTGTGAACTTAGGGTTTCTTGAACCCACAACATTTCCGATTACAGGACCTGAATGGAAGCCAACTCGTATGTTTACAAATCCCCTGTTTATATCTTCCTGATCAATCAAGGTTATGCTTGCTGCACGTATGGCATCCACTGCAAAGTCTGCAATTCGTCTTGTGTGGTCCGGCTGCGGCCTTTCTAGATTCGTAACTCCCATCCAAGCATCACCTATAGTTTCAACTTTGAATACCTGGTGTTTCCGGGAGAGACTATCAAATTTATTGTAAAGGCGATCAAGCATATCTGAGATTTTCCATGGACTGAGATCATGGGAAATTGTGGTGAAGCCAACGATGTCAGAGAAGAATATTGTCACGCAATCAAAATGCTTCGGTTCAACTTTTTGGCCTTGACTAAGGGCTTCTGCTACATCTTTTGGAAATATTTCCAAAAGAAGACTATGAGAATTTGTTGCGTTTGCATTCACCAATTTGCTGGTCTGCATGGAGAGCTTCATTGGACCTGGTTCTACATTCTCCACCGTGAACGTGCTTAATTTGGTATTGATTTCCTTGAAGGTTGGACGGTATTCACTGCAAGCCTGTGTGCAAGCTGTCATCAAGGCAATTACTTCAGACGGCATCGATTGCGGAGAAGGAGGTCTCTTATTTTTGCTTGGATCACAAATCTCTTCTATTGTTTGATTAAAATCTTCACCGTCATAAGGAGCCTTTCGTGAGTAAACCTCATAGAGGATAATTCCAAACGAGTAAACATCAGTTGATGGATTCTGGAACGATTTTCCCATTAAGAGTTCAGGGGCCATCCAGTATGGTGTCCCGACAAATCCAACATCTCGTTTCTGAGACAACCCGAAATCAGCTACTTTTGCTCGAAAATTATAATCTACCAACACATTTTGAGATTTAAGATCTCCGTGAATGACCTCGGGAGTTGCTGCGTGGAGAAAACGTAAGCCTTGAGAGATATCTCTCAATATCTGAAGAATTATATCTCCTTCCACGATCATTGTTTCGTTGTGTAAGAGGTCAAACAGTGACCCGTGCTGCATTAGCTCCATAACCAATAGCGGCTCTTCGCCAGCTGTAATCACGGCGCCCATAACAGTTGTAATACAAGGATGCCTCAATTTTGAGAGAAGTCGCATCTCCAATATAAAATCTTCTTTGAGTTTTGCATGTAGCATATTGTCGGAAGGGGTGGAGCTACTTTTCTGACCATCTTTCAGTCGGCTGTTTGTTGACAATTTTTTTGAATTTGGTACAAGCTTCATTTTTTCAGATGATAGCTGAATTAAAGGTTCAGACTCACGACATTTTGAGTCTTCAATATCGCTCCGAAAATCAAATAGAAAATCAACAATCCTTTGTCCAGACGTAAGATTTGAATTCAATCGAACAAGCGATGCATCAGTATTCATGGAAGATGAAGGGATGACTCGTTTCACCGCAACCTTAGTTCCTCTATACTCTCCAAGTAAAACCAATCCGAAAGTTCCTCGACCAAGTACTACAGGAGGATCATCAAAAGTCAAATCTGATGATTCAATCCTCCAAATTGAATCGTCTTGTTTTCTTTTGAATTCAATGTAAAAATGAGCAGATAGAAGAATGGTCACAACTATTGGAATTAAGATCATGAAAAACAGTAGGAAAATGCTGTAACAGGTTCCTCCCAATTCTAAAGCGTTCAGGGAGCAACGACAGTTTCCATGTAAATCAGAGACACGCATAGAATCTCCCGTCAATGCAGCGCAATCCCTGGGGCGGACTTCGATGGTAATTGGAAGGCTAATATCGCCGCTGTAAAAGCAATCGGGATAATCGTCATCTTCTATGGAGAATGTAAGTAAGAAGGAAGAGACTCCTATCGTCAACGTGGAAGTGTCAACATGAAATTGTAGCGTCAAATTACTTTTTGATGGGATGGAATATTTGATTAAATCATGAGGAACAAGGTCAAACCAAGACGCTGCGGATTTTGTAGTAACAGTTACATCAAGATATCCATGGTTCATCAAAATGAGGTCTCCAAATAATTGTTTGCCCCATTCTCCAGATAGCTGAACTGATGATCTGTTTCCCGACATTGCTGAATTATAGATCCCAACTTGAATGGAATTTTTCACTTTATCGGTGGGAGCAAAGGCCATCATTACCCAATCTGCGACGTCAGGCCATCGCTCGTACATAACTTGAAATTCAAGTGCTTCCATCTCTCCAGACAAAGTCAAGTTCAATGTTGTAAATCTGCGCTCTCCAGGGTTCGCTGTTACTACTTCCTTCAGAAGACCATTCCAGTTAGCATTTCTTAGCTGCGTGAGATCTTGATGAATCGTGTCAGAAACTAGATAGGTCTGATTTCTCCTGTCGTCGAGTATGGAACCGTCCACTATATCGTAAGTCACACGTGATGCTTCGAAACCAGTTCTAGGTGGATATATCTTCCCTACTACCGCCTGTGAGATAATGATTGTATGAAAGTTCATATCGACAACAATTGCAAAGCTAGATTCCGTCATTCTATCCAGAAGAACATCCAACAACGAGGATGTGGCTTCTACTGCAATATCCACTCCTGCTGAGGCAATGTAGGTATCATTGAAAGAATAATTTCCAAAATTTCCTGTAAAGTACACGGGTGCCATGGCTGTGATGAGTGATAGTCCAGGTCGCGCACTATCTGGGTAAGGGTTTCTGAGGAAAGCAGTTCGATCTAGATTGTAGTTGGGTAAATTTGGCTGCACAAAAGGAAGATCGTGGCTCTCTAAGTCATCGCCGGCAACATCTCCCATTATTAATGGATGTCCATTCCCAAAGACTGTCATTGGGGGATAATATAACCACGCATTGCCATAACTCCCAATCCATGCTGCGACATATAAGGAATCAAACGGAAATTTCCGTTTCTTTGGTCCTTCACTTCGTCCATTCTGATGAGATTTCATCCAAAATTTTTCTGAAGAACGTCTATCGACAATCCAGGGAAACAGATTAGATAATGTATCAATGATTTTCATATCCGTTTCCTTATCGCCTACTAGTGGCTGGTCCTTCTTTGTTCCAACATAGCGATCCACTCTTCGATCCATTCGGTCATCAACTATCCCTAATCCTACTCCAGTTGTTGTGTTCTTATTTGGAAATCCTCGTGCCTTCCAGTCGAGGGAAAGACTCATGGATTCGAAATTAGAGAAACCACCCACAATACCTTTGTTATACATTGCTTCACTGACGTATTCTCGAATTAATTCCACATCTTCAATGGCACCTTCAAATACCTGCCGTGTATTCGAAGATACATATCGTACCACATCCAGTCCACCCAAAACATTGCATATTCTTAACGACTTCTCGTCGAGAACGGACATTTCAGGTACATGGTGTGGTGTATAAAGAAATTTTAAGTAATGCTGGAGGACACTCCTGATTAACCTTAATGCAAATATATTTTACGACGTAAAGTGGCTAATCATGGGTGGGCATTTTTGAATCCCAAATCGTTAATGCTTGGTATACGGCAATAAACTACGATGTTAATACTTTTAGTCACTATACAGTTATTTCACACAGTCCTTGATGTTTTGCATCACATATTTTTTTGTGACTCCAAATTGAAGGTTGGTCTTTGTTACCTATGGCAACATCATAAGATATTTGCTTCGTATTTTCATGGCTTGCGTCTTTTTTGCGTATGGTATGTTGGGGCATTGATTTGTGCCCAATGTAGTATAGAATGCTACTACAGTTGATGATGAAAAAGGCAAATCAAGGGTCATCATCATCAAGTGTCGTATTATCCATCTCAGACAAACTCAGCATATAGTTTACTGTCAAATGAGACCACTCAAGTGCTTTATGCAATCTAGACTTACATGCGTAAAAATTCTGAGCACATAACCGTAATGCTTACTCTTCATGCAAAGATTTTGAAGAATGGAAATAGTTCCCAAGTTGGGAATCTGTTAGTGTCCAAATAGTGAAAAATGGCAACACGCTGATAGATAAATTGAAAAACACTAGTCAGACTATGATGCTAATATCCAATATTTGAATTTTGAAAAGACTAAAAAAGGTTAACTAATTAAAGATCTCAATCGCATAGTTCACAATGATAACTTGATTGGTATATTTAGTAGCAAAGCAGAATAGTTAACATAAGCTTAAAGGCAGAAACGTAGTATTCCCCCATTATGATAAAAAAAATTAGCTGGCCAAATCACATAGCTTGAGTTACCAGAAAACAAACTGTCTGGTAAAATTGAAGGTAAAGGCTTTTGTGGATTTTCAACAGAATAAAGTGGAATGGCAGATTGGAATTCTCTTGCTGCATACAACTCAAAGAAAAAGAATGTCGCACGTACAAGAAAGTGAAGTTGCACAATGAATTTTTCCCAAGCATTCAACCTCACATAGAAATGACACGACACCAATTGGACTAAACTATAGGCATTAAATTATATATATATAAGGTATTGTTTTTCACAGAGAAAAAAATGGATTACGACAAAAAAGGCATGCTTCAACTTTTTCATCCTTACTTATCTTGGCTAACATTTATAGGAATGACAATAAATCCATCGACCGTTAAAATGACTTGATAAAATGCAGAACACGCTAAAGATATTTTGATGCCGACATCGATACTTTATTCTTTTCAAGCAATTGCATTGTCCTTGATGTTACTAGCTTCTAAGTATTAGGATCATTAGCATCGTCAATCAGACAAATTTCTGTCTCACGGCTGCAACAAGCCGTGCAGCAAGGACATGGGTTGGGTTCATTCCCGACAGGGAAACAATCTGCTTGTAGAATAATATCTTTGCTTGTGCTCATCGAGTCACATATTTCTGTTGGTACAGAACCAACAAGCTTGTTGCTATGCAACCATAGCAGTACCAACGAATATAAGCTACCAAGCTCAGTAGGAATTGTCCCTGTCAACTGGTTGCGAGCAAGCCACAAGCCATTGATTGCAGTAAGATTACCAATTCCAGTGCTTATGGTTCCTGATAGAAAATTCGAATGTAACATTAGATAACTCAACTTTGATAAGGAATAGAGTTCGGAAGGAATCGTTCCTTCAAGCTTATTTTCAAACACACGAAGATCAGTCATATCAGTCAAGAGACCAAATTCACTTGGGATTGAACCAGTGAAGTAGTTCATACCAAGCCACACCTCTTGAATCTGAAGCAAATTCCCAAATTCAGTCGGAATGGTTCCGTTATACATATTTTCACTGTGTCGAGTGAAAGCAAGGGATTCCAATTTTCCGATTTCTGTTGGGATTGGTCCTGACATCATGTTGGAGAAAGTGTGGAGACCTTTCAAATTTGTTAAAAATCCAATTTCAGAACTCAAAGTTCCTGTGAAGGAATTCTGGCCAACGTTGAGATTTTGTAGGCCTGTTGCTAAGTAGTATTCTTTGGGGATTGTTCCATTGAGTTGATTTCCGTGAACTTCCAAATTTATCAAATGACGAGCCTTGTCAGGGGATGCATATTCGACTGGAAGAGTTCCAGTAAACTCATTAAATGCCAAAGCGATCGATTGAAGAAAAGGAAAGCCAACGAGTTCCGTGGGCAGCGTTCCTGTGATGTTTTGTCCAACTAAAAATCAAATAGGCATATAGTTAGAAGGTTACGTTTTCATGTGTGAATCGAACATTTTTACAAGCATCAACTTACGAAGGTCGATGGCGCGTGTAATGCTTGAATCATCACACAAATTACCTGCCCAATCACACTCATGCACTTTGCTAAGCCAACGATAAGATGGCTTGGGTATATACTCTACCTCTTCGTCCTCGTTGATAGTATACGTTTCAAAATCACAAATGTCATTGCTGCTATTAGTAAAATCAGGATTACAAGAGCGCCAGGGCAATTGGCCATTGGAGGTTGTGATGAAGTAAAACACAGCCAAAAGAAAGCGCTGTATGAGGCTTTCATCTAATTGGCTCAATTGTCGTTCATCTTCTTCCATGATCCATTTTGCTGCACGGCCGTAGGGAGAATCCTCGGTAAACTGCCATTCTTGATAATCTAGGGATTGAGCAAATAGCTTGAAGTACGCACCATCCTGAAGAGATGTGGGCGCGAAGGTAGGAGCATCGTTTAAGGAGGTCGACGATCCCCCGCGCAATACCACGAGACCAATAATGACTGTAAGAATGACGAGAAGAAACAGGCATGCTGTGGCAATCATATAAAGGCGGAATCGACGATTCAGATAAATTGGCGGTTTGGCATCTGGATCATACTCCATAGCCGAAGGAAGGAATCTGTCGTCATCATCTTCATTCACGGCTACAGCAATGGCCAAACCGTTGTCTTGGTACGGTCCAAAGTTTCCTGGTAAATTAGTACCATACATGGTATCTGGATGAGTTGCCATACCTCGGTCTCCTGTCACGACGATACCACGAGGTTCGGTGACTTGTCCGTCTTGCTCGTGCTCGGGAAACAGAGGTTTACTTTGATCTGGAAGAGTATCAAACATCTTTACCTCTTGATCCTTTGTTTGAGAGTCCCATGATTCTATTGGATCAAATGAGTTCTTGGGTCTCTCCATAAAATCTGCGGCGTCAAAAACTTTTTCTTCAAATCGCTTTTGATAGTCCACATCCGTGTTTGATGACACATGTTCAGCGTGATAGCCGAAAGGTTCATTGCGCTGTTTTTCCTCCATATGGACCGATTTGGATGAAGTACCTTGCTGTTGCATATTCCTGTATCGAGCTTTTGGATCTTTTCGTGTAGCCATATCATCTTGACTAGATATAACGCTGTATGCGCCAGGTTTTGATTCCAAAATTGCTTCACGAGGTTGTGGTGCTCCCAAAATGTGACGATCAGAAGACTCAATGGTAAGGCTAGAGTAAGCTCGCGACATTTGAGACTCTCTTTCTTCCTTAGTGAGCACAGATAGTTGATTTGGCTGGAGAGTAACAATTTTTGCCCCAAAGTTCATCTCCTTTACAGCCTCACGGGGAATGACTTCGGCATTTGAACTGGTCGGCGTAACATGCACAGCACCTGGAGTGATAGCTGATACGCCACGACTTTTCAATCGATCTGAAGGCTTTTCGACGGTATGATCCTGAGGAGAGTTTAAAGCAACAGCACCATGAGTTGTGGTGGGTTTAGTGATGTTACTTGTATTGTTCTCAAACATTGAAGGGAATTTTGCATTCTGTCTCATGGAATAATTAGAGTCTGCAGCCGAAACCGCTATGGCACCAGGACGAGTGGCTTGAGGTAGCTTCGAAAGAGACTTTTTATCACTCGAAACTTGGGGACTACTAGTATGGTTTGAAATTTTGCGACCACTACTAGATTCGGAACCAAAAAGGTCATCTCTTCGATTTGCAACGTCGTATGAAGGGACCTCAGTATCAGGATTAGCTGTAGAGTTATTTCCTACAACTCGATTAGGCTGAAGACTTTCCGAAGGTTCCTCGATTGTAGGTACGAAGACAGCACCTGGTTGTGTCGCTGGTGCTGCCTTTCGTGATTTTCCTTTGGAATCATCTAAGGCGACAAGACGGCTTTGAGACTCTCAATTTCGATTTCGTTATCATCATCAGAGAGAATGTACATGATCCTATGACTTACCCGGAGGAGAAGACATTGTCTTGTACTTTGAAGGAAGAGTCTCGATTAACACCCAACACTATAATTCTCTGTAATGGCCTTGTACAAGTATAGCGGCACCAATTGCTACGAAAGACGTACTAAGCAGCTATAGATTTTTTTATTCGTATTTCTATTTTTCTAACGAGACGGGAACAAAAATTTATAGATGTGAAACAGTTCATCATTCAGTTTACCTTGATACTCCGTTTCTCACGCAAATACATATCAGTGTGCTTGTGAAGTTGAGCGACTACAATTTTTTTGCTCTGTTCACAGTCCTGTGCAAACAGCACAGCTGGTGAATTGAATATGAACTTGAAAAATTAGGCAAAAAATGTCATCATGACAATAAATAATGAGAGATTGCAAGCTTTGTCTCTCTTAGGTTTCCTTTGATGAGCCACATGCAAACCTAATTGAGACGTTGCATAGTCCATAGTCATATATCAAGAATTACTTTATATAAAACCGTAAACTTTGCTATTGACTTTTAAAGAATTATATTTTCTTTACATCATATTTATGATTTGCAGCTCAGATATGTCACTTTTGCATGCTTTCTTTTCACAGCTGATAAGGGGACAAAGCGGTCACTACCTTGTAGGCTTAATTTCTTCTCTCTCCACAACAATGCTACATCGCGATCATTACAATAGCTTGTCCAACCTTTGACAAATCCCATTTCATTCCCAAAATTTGCCAAGAATGCGGAAAGGAATAGAAAAGTACATGAAGTATTATGTGTATCACTTTGAGATGATACCCACATGTGTCGTCTGTGAATTCCGTAAGGACCTTAAAGAAAGCATTGATAAACACAGGTAATCAAATGACAACAATGACTCAAAGATAGATCAAGCTTTTGGTTGGACTAGCTTTCAACGCATCAAATCGTATGGGAATCAAGAAAGAACAACTATACATGGATGGGAAAAGGCTGCTAAAACAAGCCAGTAAGTAGTGGAGTGGAGTGTAGTGGAGGGGGGGAGGGGAGCAGCACTTTGATTCGCTCGAGGAGTAAGTATTTTTATGAGAGAATTAAGTAGCCAAGTTTCAAAAGTCCCTTCCCCATAAATAATCGATACATGTTCAGGCGACAATTATGAAGATCCACAAAGTAATCAATATCCTCAACACACTTTACATGACATGTCCTTTCCGGAAGATAAGGATAAGAATACCGAAGGGCAGGCTATCCCATCAAATGATGATGAAACCCCTCCTAGGATTCTTGAGTACTACGGAGAAGACAAACAATTCATACAGAAACCAAAGAACACACCTCCTCGACAAGAAGTATTTGATGGTTTTGTAGATGAGGAAGGCGCTGACGACTGTGAACCGCATTCATGCCCACCTTATATTGTATACTTTACTAATGATCAAGAACAAGAGTCGCAAATATTGTGTCCGGGTGGATCAAATGATTCAGGACATGGTGCTATGGTCACAGAAGCAACGACGATCTGCAAACCTACAGTTTATCCGTCATTATCACAGTTGGATCACGATCGAGGTAGCGATGAAGGATCGTTTGCAGACGTGGGTGATCCCCATAAAGTGATATCTCCGGGACGGCGATATTGTGTATACGTGGCATTTTCGATTTTACTATTCGCGCTTATCATTATGGCATTAATTGTAGGAATACAAGTCATGGGAGGGGAATCTTTCCCTTCGTCAGATAGCCACTCTCCAACATCGGGTCCCACATCAGATGAAGATATTTCTCTCTTTCCGACTCTCTTTCCAACATCTGAAATCGATTACTGGTATTTTCAGAAATTTTCTCAAGCTCTTGGATATGAAGAATGGAAGTTCACTGTCAATAGTCCCCAAAGTCGTGCATTAAAATGGATCATGGAAGAAGATGAACTACAATTGAGCTGCATGGACAATGGTCTCAAACAGCGCTTCATTTTGGCACTATTCTACTTCATCACAACCTCTAATGGCCAATCACCCTGGCTCTCTTGTAATCCTGACTTTAAAGATAGCAGCAATGCCATTTGTGATCTTGAAGTATACACCATGAAAAGGAAGAATAGGTTCGCTTATGTACCAAACTCATCATTTCGTTGGCTTAGCAGAGAGCATGAGTGTAAATGGGCAGGAAATGTGTGTCATGATTGGAATATCATACGCTCCATGGATCTTGGTAAGTGTTTTTCTTGTGGAATCATTATCGTTAAAAAATCAAATAAGCTTTCTAACTTGATATCTGTCGATTCTTAAGACGGTCAAAACATCACTGGAACGTTGCCTACTGAGTTGGCTGCTCTTCCTTTTATTCAATCGATCTCCTTGACATATAATAAATTTACCGGGACACTTCCAGTCGAGTATGCAACTTCTGCTATGGCTCGTAATTTGATCAATTTAGACCTTCATGATAATCAAATCAACGGATCGATACCGACAGAATATTCTTTGTTTAGAGAACTACAATTTCTCAATATCGGCAACAACAATTTAGCGGGTTCAATCCCGAGTGAACTTGGTCGATTGACAAATTTGGTTTCTCTTCGGTTAGCTCAAAATAATCTTAGAGGAACAATTCCTTCTGAATTGTACTCTCTGTCCAAGCTAAGGTATCTGTCGTTATTTTCGAACTCTCTCTCAGGGAGTATCGATGCTGGAATTGGCAGTTTTAATGCAATTACTAGCATATCGCTTGCTGACAACCAATTCACGGGGGAGATTCCAAGTAATCTAGCTATCTTATCTTCATTGGAAGTACTCCATCTGCAAGGCAACCAATTTAATGGGAGTGTACCAAGAGAGATTTGTGAGTTCAAGGTTGAAAACGGTGGTGCCCTGCAGGTCTTGACTGCAGACTGTTTACCGGTTGGAAATGCACCCAACCAATGTCGTTGCTGCACAATTTGTTGCAATCGGCAATCAGAAAACTGCGCGACTTAATTACCGGATGCCAAGAATGCTTTGGTTTAGAAATCAGTTGCAGGGAAGACAATATAGATCACTACATATTTTAGGAATAAATTAAAGGATAATGTTTTTACTTTCCAAATATCCAACTTCTACTGTGGTGACAATATCGTCAGTCAATGATGCAACATACAGTGTTCTTGGATACTATACTTTATACAGTATTTTTTTTCAATTTTTCACTTCTTGTTGCTGATTGTCCATGATGCAATCGTTGTGGTATGAGAAAGGAAAATTTTCTTGTTTTCCGTTCCCTGGTCGTAAAAGACTTCGCAAGCATCATCCATATCAGATTTCATGGTCACATATCAAAATCTTGTTTGTCATGGGGACATTTCTCTTCACCTCTTGGAGTATGCTAACATTCATGAACTCTAACGTAGGAAACTTGACTGTTGAATCGAACACGGATGAAATTGAGCTCATATTACAGAATTTTGAAAGCTACCTAACTCTTAATCTCTCTCAAGGAGGTCCTCAAGGAGAGAAAATATCAGTGGCAAAGGACGATCACACTGACGTCAAAGCTTCATTAAACAATACACATCTTCCCGAGTCTGAATCAATTGGAAAACTACCAGATAATTCATCCATAACCACGTTGCCCTTACACGTTAAATCTCACATTTGCTTGAATTCAGATTTCAGTCCGAATCACAGCAGTGCAGTCTTTACTCTTTTAATTCCTGGAAAGAGCGAATACATGACAGCGGCAAAAGTTTTAGGTGCGTCGATACTGAAACATGCTCCTTCTGCAGACAGGATCATATTGGAGCTAGATCCCACACTGAAGAAACCATCGACACGTCTTAGTCGTTATGAGTGGGCATCCTTGCAGCGAGCAGGATGGACACACAAATGTACCATATCTCCAATACAAGCAACCAAACAACCCAGTTCACGATTCGATGATCAATTTGCAAAACTTCGAATTTGGGGAATGACTGTCTATGATATAGCAATATATATGGATGCTGATACACTAGTCCTTGGAAATATTGATGATCTTTTCAAGATTCAGCTTGGTGAAAACTATAAAATTGGAGTTACGGCTGACTTTCGAATTGATCATGGTAGCCCAGGAAATGGTGGAGCATGGGCCGAAAGCTTTAATATGGGAGTGTTTGTCATTCATCCCTCTAACTTCGAGTACAATCGACTTATCAAGATGCAGGAAGAAGGAGTCGTGCAGGACTATGAACACATAATGGCCGAACAAGGTTGGCTTAATGCTGTCTATAAAGGTCAATGGAAAGATATTGGCTACATTTACAATGCTAACATCGCGGCAAAAGACCACGACAAAAGATTTATTGAGCATGCAACAAATATAAAGATTGTCCATTATACAACCATGAAGCCATGGTATGATTCTCCAGGATCAGCTAGTTACATGCAATGGTCACATCCCTGGGTAGAATTGCGGGATAAGACCTTACAGCAGAATGGATGTATCAACGATGACTTTGTTCCACCTAATGACAACCGTCGTATCGCTCTAGCGACATTTCTTACGGATACAGTAGAACAAAGTAACAATTCAACAGACAGGAAAAAGGAGAGAGCAGATTATTCCTATGGGGCCGCTGCTCTCATCAAGTCGATAGAAGAATTTGTGGGTGCAAGTAGGTTTCATGGATCATATGATACCATACTTCTGGAGATACCTAATCGACGTTTGCCAGAATCTGATCGAGAATGGATGAAACGCTTAGGTTGGAACATTTGCACTGTTTCTCCTATCGAAGCCTTACACAAACCTTTTGGTCGCTTTATTGACCAATTTAACAAATTACATCTCTGGAGTTTCGTGGAGTACGACAAAGTGATTTATCTCGATTCAGACAATCTTATCACAGACAATATTGACCAGCTTCTTGACCTTAATTTGACAAGGGGAAATGAAATTGGTGTGACAAGAGACTACTTTGGCACAAAATTTGTAGAAGGGTTCAACATGGGAGTGTTTTTAATCCATCCAAAGATTGAGGAATATCTGCGACTTCGAAAACTCTTGGATGAAGATTCTGTGAAATATGACACAGCACAAGCAGAACAAGGATTTCTCAACTCTCTTTATAAGGATAAATGGGAGGAGATTGGAATAGAGTACAATGCCAACATGGCTGTGTGGGCCATGAAAAGAGATTCTTGGCCAGCTATACCCAGGATCAAGCATTATACTCTCGAAAAGCCGTGGCAAGAAAATGTGCCCAGATATCGTGCACAGAGTCTGGAGCCATTGGATATATTCCTTCAAACCTGGAAAGATGCTGCCCGAAAGTATGGAGTTTGGCCATATGACTGGTAGAATAATGCTTTCTTTCTTGTTGGTTTATAGATTAGGAAACATAACTATACAGGGACTTGCGAATTACTAATTGAAATTCTATTTTGTGTGCTACATCCGCCTTCTATTTTAACTTGAAATCAGTCTCTTCTGAAACATTGGAAACTTCTCTAACGCTAATTCTTTCGTTTGTGAATCTAAAGAGGCAATCACCACTTCTCTCTGATTAATCAATGCATTACATCAGGTATGCAAATAGGTTGGTAAAGATCTATTCAGATGATTTCAGAGAAGAAATATGTCTAGGATGTGCATGTAAGCATAAACCTACAACTTCTTGCTAAGAAATACAGCTTTTACATCGTTTTCAGTCAAAGATATGGAAGATAGGGATTGAGACCTAATTCTGGATAGCAGCAGTGAGATGATTTTTTTATTGCATATGCAATTTTGTTTACGCAACAGAACGTTGCCTCCAGAACCGGCACTAATTCTTGTCATTTCTTATCCACCGCATGTGTGAGAACGTGAGAACGGTGCGCGTGGGAGTAGGGATGTAAGACGAATATATTTGAGGTCTGTTATCAAATTTACGCATCTTGTTCTAAGTCACCAGTATCGTTATTTAGCTTGGGCTTCGATTACGGTTTCTTGCCACCACATATCCTGCTTTTAATTCTAGAGAAGAGTTACATTTTTGATATTCTAAAATGACTTGTCATGCGAAACGTGCAAACCCTATTCATATGGAACGTGTCTACTCAGAACTAGATAACAACAGTACAAGCTGTATCGGAGTGGAGGACTTCCAAAGATCAAATGGACACCATTAAACAACAAAAATGATTGTGAATAGGCTAAGAGTAATAGACAACTGAAGGACGCAATATAAATCCAAGTGACTGCTGCCTATGGATGGTTGTGATGCTACATAGTACAATCATGTAAATCATGTAGAGTGTCAAAGAGTGATAGAAAGCAGAAAAGGATGTGGACACATTCCTGCATACTTCAACCTTGTACCAAAATTAATATTGAACTAAAAGGTTCCTTGGCAAAAACCTATTGTTTTTTGCCGTGATTAGCAATTTCAGATACAGTAACAACTAGTTCAAATTCAAGGAGACGCTCATCTCTTAAACTACGGCTAAAATCTATAGAGCTTGATAACGGTAGAGGATTAGCCTTCTGGGAAAACATCCACAATTATGGCATCTTCCCTAATCCTTTAATAAGCTTTCAAAATCTGAATAACATTTTTTTGTAATCAAATAGGGACAAAAAAATTGATATTTTTATATATTTATTTCAAACAATGGCACAGACTTGTTTAAGAATTAGAACGTAATGCATACAGGGAGAGATATCACGTGCCCTTGCCAAAATTTAAGGGAGTGAATACCTGTGAGAGTTAGAATATCGTTATACATCTTTCTTGACTTATATAGTGTCACCAAAACGGATATATCAACAAAGGTGTTGCAATTATCACACCAGAAACTATATCCACGTCTCTACTCAAGGATCCCAATTCTCAAAGAAAATACGCAGATACAGAGGAGCTACTATCAGTTTTGAGGTTTCAACCAATTTCGTTCATATCTCTGTTTTATAATTTAGGATATCGTCTTGAAACGTCTAGAACTGCATTTTCTTTTAATTAAAAAATAAGTTTCAACTGCCCCATACAGCCCAGCCCTTCTGCTTCGAGGTTTCCGGGACTACAAAAATTGTTTTTTTTGTAGCTAAAGTGCATGCTTACTATTTTTATCGTTTATTGGGATCTCTCTTTCGTTTTTGGTGCGAAATTTATAGGTGCATTTAATTTTTAATTCCGATAACTTACATTCAGAATGGATAATGAAATTTCCTTATAAAGACGCTATCAATTGAAAAAATCCCTTTTCTCTGCAAATAGCAAGACAGAATGATGATGACAACAATGGAATCGGACTTCACCTTAAGTTTGATTTGGAAGTCGCTTTAGGACTTAAATGGACTTTGCTTGACATGGACGCCTTGAATTGGCATTAACAGCGTAAGATTGACGCATTAGCTTTAAGTAGACTTGACATTAAGCTTGAGTTGAATTTGTTGTGGCTTGACTTGATATCGGATTTGGCGCTGACACTTTGACTTGTCATTGACGATCTTGAATTCATTAAGATATTGATTTGACATTAGACTTAATAGTGACGTCACACTAAACATCAAGGCCTTAATTTGGCATTAACAGCTTAAGATGAACGACTTGAACTGCTTGATTTTTAAGATATTCACGGCGACTTGATTTGACATTGGACTTGACATGCCTAATTAAGTGCTGACGCGACTAATAGCAGTGTACTATCAAAGCATAAATGATGC
>CAAAJI010000220.1:46590-61907 GCA_900642245.1 Fragilaria radians
AATGACTTTGTTCCACCTAATGACAACCGTCGTATCGCTCTGGCAACATTTCTTACGGATACAGTAGAACAAAGTAACAATTCAACAGACAGGAAAAAGGAAAGAGCAGACTATTCCTATGGTGCCGCTGCTCTCATCAAGTCGATAGAAGAATTTGTGGGTGCAAGTAGGTTTCATGGATCATATGATACCATACTTCTGGAGATACCTAATCGACGTTTGCCAGAATCTGATCGAGAATGGATGAAACGCTTAGGTTGGAACATTTGCACTGTTTCTCCTATCGAAGCCTTACACAAACCTTTTGGTCGCTTTATTGACCAATTTAACAAATTACATCTCTGGAGTTTCGTGGAGTACGACAAAGTGATTTATCTCGATTCAGACAATCTTATCACAGACAATATCGACCAGCTTCTTGACCTTAATTTGACAAGGGGAAATGAAATTGGTGTGACAAGAGATTATTTTGGCACAAAATTTGTAGAAGGGTTCAACATGGGAGTTTTTTTAATCCATCCGAAGATTGAGGAATATCTGCGCCTTCGAAAACTCTTGGATGAAGATTCTGTGAAATATGACACAGCACAAGCAGAACAAGGATTTCTCAACTCTATTTACAAGGATCAATGGGAGGAGATTGGAATAGAGTACAATGCCAACATGGCTGTGTGGGCCATGAAAAGAGATTCTTGGCCAGCTATACCCAGGATCAAGCATTATACACTCGAAAAGCCGTGGCAAGAAAATGTGCCCAGATATCGTGCACAGAGTCTGGAGTCATTGGATATATTTCTTCAAACCTGGAAAGATGCTGCACGAAAGTATGGAGTTTGGCCATATGACTGGTAGAATAATGCTTTCTTTCTTGTTGGTTTATAGATTAGGAAACATAACTATACAGGGACTTGCGAGTTACTAATTGAAATTCTATTTTGTGTGCTACATCCACCTTGTATTTTAACTTGAAATCAGTCTCTTCTGAAACATTGGAAGCTTCTCTAACGCTAATTCTTTCGTATGTGAATCTAAAGAGGAAATCACCACTTCTCTGTGATTAATCAATGCATTACAGCAGGTATGCAAATAGGTTGGTAAAGATCTATTCAGATGATTTCAGAGAAGAAATATGTCTAGGATGTGCATGTAAGCATAAACTTACAACTTCTTGCTAAGAAATACAGCTTTTACATCGTTTTCAGTCAAAGATATGGAAGATAGGGATTGAGACCTAATTCGGGATAGCAGCAGTGAGATGATTCTTTAGTTGCCTATACACTTTTGTTTACGCAACAGAACGTTGCCTCCAGAACCGACACCGCATGTGTGAGAATGTGAGAACGGTGTGCATGGTAGTAGGGATAGGCCATATTGTGGTTGTTTTTGTCACAGTAGTGACACCACATTTTTGCGGATTTTTTCTTGCCTACTGCTACCCCTACAGTACTGCTAACTATGGGCTTTTTATTATCTACTGGTAGTGGTGCAGGACCGTTGATTCTCCGAATCTTCTCCAGATTCTCCAGTTGCTTAAAGTATGCTACAGATTCCTCATAGGTCATGGAAAATGTTGATGTTGGCCGCCACCATGGCAGCATGCCATTCTGGTGCCTTTGCCTGATCCAAAATTTTTATAATTTCATCCTGATCAAGTTGCTTTGGGTTCTCTACAGGGAAGTAAAGGAAGTACCTGTTGAGTTAGTTCATTGAGCCTCTCTACAAAGGTTTGCACGGTCATGTTGTGTCCAAGAAAAAAGCCTATCCTCATGTAATACTTCTGAACACGGATTGCACTTTTTAGGAATGTACTCCAAGCCCACATCACGCATCACTAACTCAAGCAGCATGTTATCAGGGCATCTTCTGCATCCAATTTCCTCTTCAGGTGGTGCTCAAAATACAAAAGTTCTTGACCCTTCAACAATGTCCTCACCATCTTACTCTTATCTGCAGGTTCCTTTAAGGTCATCAAGGTCTCAATTTTGCTGTAAGCCATGAGCCATTTCACCCAGTCTTCTGCGCAGCCATCCTTGAAAATGATGAAGTGTCTTGCATGCTTGGAAGCCGGGTTGCTAGGATCCATGTAAAACTCCAGCTTGATGTATTCCGTTTTATCCGCATTCTCCTCAGGATTTTCAGTCTTCCTGGCCTTAGAAAAAAAGGGAATGGGGGGGGGGGGGGTTCACAAACTTCATGAGGTAAGCCTGTCAAGGATTTGTTTAACTTACTTAGTGACATCTTTTGAATCTTTCTAGTTACTCTGTAACAAAGTATGATCACAGTGCTATAGAAAGTAGAAGTTCCGCAGTATGGAGAGATTAGCAACATTGTCAGTTTTGCTGAGATGGAAGATACACATCCAGTTAGATATAATTCAAAAAGAAAATATGCATTTATTGTGAGCATTCTGCATGAAGAAGCAAAATTTACAAGAAACGAAAGTGGACTTTATGTCTTTAAACCGCCATACATTACAGATGAGACAACGTCAGAAGTTAACAGAATGATGGACAGTGTCAAGGAAAATACAAATGTTTCATTGAAAAACAGATAAAGAGGGCAAAAGCAGCAAAACAACTATATCATGCTCTAGGGTCTCCATCAGTCCATGACTTCAAGGCAATAATTCAGACAAATGCAATCAGAAACTTACCAATCACATACTAAAACATTGAAACAGAAGAAATGGTATTTGGACCCGACATTGAAGAATTGAAAAAGAAAACAGTTTAAACAAAACCAGCTTCTGTGGTTTCAAATTACATAGAGATTCCAAAAGAGATAATTTACAATCGCCAAAAGGTCACACTTTGCATTGACACAATGAATATCAAAGGATTGACGTTTTTAAGAACAGTTTTCAGAAGGATACTCTACAGAACCGCAGAATTCATTCCAGATCAAACTATGCAATCATGCAAAAATGCTGTAGATACTATTTTCAGAATCTACAACAAGGCAGGATTTACCATAAACTTGACCAACTGTGACAATTAATTTAGTCATATCATGAAAGATATAAAAGACATTTATAATGTGAGAATAAATTATTTTAACTCATATGAACACGTTCCAGAGACAAGGCGGAATATCTGGGTGATAAAAGCAAGATTTAGAGCTGTCTATCATTGACTACCTTTTTACAAAATACGCAAGATAACGGTGAAGGTGCTAGCAATGAAAAGTACTAACAAATTAAACTTTTTCCCTCCAAACATGGGATATCAAAATACTACAGTCCAAGGATGATTCTGCATCATGAAAATCTTGATTATAATCAGCACTGCAAATATCTATTTGGCTACGTACAAGCACATCAAGAATCAAATCCAAACATTCTCAGTTTGTAAGAACCATTGATTGAATTTACCTCAGATACGTGGATAACTTGCAAGGTGGACATCATCTACTAGATCTAGAAACTGGACAGGTTATCACCCGACGATGTAGAATTAAAGATTACAACAAAGAAAAATATTATCTTACACGATCCGTCATGAATTCCAGGAGTGGATTTTAAGGAAGAAACTAATGAAACAGAAGATGATTTTGACTACACAGAAGATGAGATGAATCCAAACAAAATTGCAGAGATGCATGGAAAAGAGGTCATAAAAGGACAATTTCTGACCATTATATTGAAGTGGAAGACTTTCGGTAGTAAAATCTAAGCAAATGTTATAATTCTCAGTGTCAATGACTTGCTGGTAAACTTTTCTGCCATCTGATCAGAGAGTGCAGATGGGTTCCATGGAATATCACCTTGGGTTAAGCAATACTGTTTAAGCAAAACAATATCTTCAGCAGTAGGTAATCTGTTTCTAAAATGGACCATACAGCCAGCAAGATCCAGAGGAACTGTAACAACATCACTGTCAATGCTGTCCTTAATACTCATTTGTTGTGTTCCTCCGTGTCTATGACAAATAGAATCAATGACTATGCCAAATTCTCTCAATTGAAACTCTGATAATAATGAGTGATCTGAAGTTTCATTATATATACCTTCATGTACTAATAGCAAAACAGATTGTCCATTGGGTAAGTCAAGGGCAGTAATTGCACTGACAATTGGAAGATTCCGTTTAATGGCAGTTTCATGATCAAAGCCAAATACATTTGCCCTTCTTGAGTTGTGGATTGACAGTACCTCCCATCCTTTGCCGAGAACACAAGTATCAGCACCACCATCTAAGATACTGACATGATATCTTTCTGGAAAGAAAATAAGATTCATGCACTTATTATACAAAGCATTATTTATACTGATACTTGTATGTACGTTATATTCTGAAGTCCAATAGTCATAATCTGCCTCCTGTTGAGATTCATAAACGTTGGAAGTATTGACCGCCTCTTCAAGGAATTCATCAATAAAAGCATAATCCTGCTCTCTTCCGTTTGGAACTTCTTCCTCCCCTTTCACAGTTTTTTTGACTTTTGCATATTGACTTGGCATTTTGGAGGAATTGTTTCTATCCTTTTCAGCAACGTTGACAGTATCCTTTTTGCTTGATGACTTTTTCAACTTATCATCTTCTTGTTGCTGGTGTTTTCTTTCATTTAACAGCCATTTCTTTGCTCCTACAGAAAGAGTCGTCCAGATTTCTGGAGGTATTTGTGCCATTTTACATTCCATTGCAGTTTTTGAAGATGCTGAAAAATGCCTATTTCTTCATCAGAACCGATTGAATCTTGAAGTTGCAGTTCATTGATTAATACCAAAATTGTCTTGACCTTATCCTTCTTGGTAGTTCCCGTAGGTTGGCATGTAGTATGGATCTGTCTTGCATTCTTTCTTTGCATTGTTGATCATGTCTGATAGCATGTGATCTAAGGAACTTTCATGTTTCTGGAAAAGACTTATCACTCACCAATGCTTCAAAAGCAGTATTGACTATGCCAATATTTTTTGCATTCTGTACCAATCTTCGTCTCTTAATGTCATTGTCATTCCAAGTAGTTTGGTCAAGTAAGACAAGTTCTGTGAATGTATCTCCATAGTCTTGTACCCATTTAAACAACCCCCCTTTATAATGACAATGAAGACTGTTATAATGACATTTTCTAGCCTTTTAATCCTTATATTCCTATTGCCATCAGTCTCATATTGATTAACTAGCTGATACCATGCCCGAATGCTCTTGTTTGTTTCTATTCTCCATCAAGATCTATGCCCTATACCACCTTGACAAGCACTGAGTAGTGCACCATATAACGCACGTGCATCCTTCTTAATTTGAGAAGCAGAGTGTACTTCATCCATGAAATCAACATAACAGTCTTCCCCTTTTTCTAAGTAAGCAGTCTGAAAATCCATATTAAATAGGTAACCTGCACCAATTTGTCCATAATGACCTTCTACACTATTTCTAATAACCTCAAAACGGTCTATGCTTCCATCCCAAATGACTCTTGAAGGTAGGACTTGACGTCTCTCATCATTTGCAGCTGATAAAGCTTGTGACCTCCCCTTAACCATTTTCATGAATGTACTTGGATGATCTGGCATTTGATCTTCATCTATACCTGAATGGTATTGGTGTTGCTTTTCTTCATAGGTCTTCTTAACATTTTGACATAAATGTATGAGTCATGCTTCCTGAAGTCTTAGAGATCTCAGTGTCATCTGAGAGGACACTTGTTGAAGATTTTTGCTAATACTTGATACATTCTTCTTGGATCTAGTGCTAATTGTAGATCCAATTAAAGAATCTTGTGTTGTAAAGTCTTCTAAGTAATTTAAGGAATAATACGCCATATAATGCATATTCAATGTGGCTGTATTGTCTGCATTTAGAAGATTGGTTTCTTCAAATGTGGATGGGATTAATTGCTCTATGATATCTACATGTTCCTCTAAACCAGATTTCTCTTTCATTAGCATCCTAAAACACTTTCCCAAACATATTACCTTGACAATAGAATCTCGTAGATCTTGACTTGAAAGCATATTTCCAAAATCATGTAAGTCCAAGTTGGATAACTGGATCATGTTTTTGATACTACAGAGGTTCATACAGATAATCAATGACTTAGACTTCTTGTGTAGTCCCATCACTTCAAAAAGGTTTTCAATTCCTGATGACATATCTGGCAATCCCCAAAATGATGCCTTAGATGACAATTTACTTTTATTACTATGACTATCCTCATTACTTTTACTGACTGAAGAATCATCTTTCTTAGGACTATGAATTATATTGAACTTTTGCTTCTCAGTGGATGATGCTGACTTGATAATTTAGGCATCTTTGTGTCTTTAGATGAGATAGATCTTTTTGTCTGACAGCCTTCTGGTTGTCTAGCATTATCATCAGGTTGTTTCCTACTTATCCCTGCTGACGTTTTAGTCCTTGGCCAGCTTCCCTTGGGTTTTGGCAGACTCCCCTTTTTGTAGGTGAGCACATTTTGCTCATGAAAGGGTGTTTCCAACTAAAATTGAAGATGTTATTGACGTAAATTGATGGACTTTACTTATGTGATGAAGTTTTAGTCTAAATAAAAATACGGATGTTACTTGGAAGCTGAAGTTTTAAATTTGATGAATTTGACTGAAAATTTCCGCTGTAAAACAACCCACTGAATGAAAAATATAACCTCTAACCGACTAAGCGTTGGTCTTGAATTGGTAGCACACAACTGAGCCTGAATAGTTAGAGGAAGTACAGCTTCGGTTGAACTTGAGTTGATAGTAGACAACCACAGCCTGAGTAGTTAAGAAGTACAGCTGTAGTTGAACTTGAAGGTTGGTAGAAGACAAGAGTGACCTGTGATGCCTGAAGTACAGTCACAATTGAACTTGACAGCTTGAAATCCCAATAGACACTTCCAATGAGGATGAAGGCAGGAGATAGAAGGAAGTGGGAGATCAAGCACAGACAATTGTTAACTCTGGGTCTGGACCAGATTACCAAATTTATATACTGCTTGGATGGGCCCCTTGGTGAGGGTAACGTATAGCGGTCCAACTCAAATAGATTATACTGAAGAGATTGAAGTTATAGTCCTTGCAACCTTCCAGCAAAGATGAGTACCCCTGTGGATTCCAATGCCAGCTGCTTTCCGTATTTTAGTTCTGGTGTCAGCTCACCCGAAATTGTGGAGTTTTGTCCAACTTTGCGCTTGGTCTATGTTATCGCTCAGGCCTGAGCCTCCACTTGCGCACTATCCAGCGTTTATAGTCTGCCTTGCAACAACTTCACTCAAAAGGTAAATCCACAAGTGGAAAAACCTTAAGATGTGGCATTTAAAGACTTGTACCTGTCCCAGGCTAAACAAATAACCCAATCATTATCCCACCAGTTCTCACCAGGTCAGGGGCTCATGCTTTCACAAGGGATTTGAGGTTTACTCCTCCACTCTGTGACTACTCCCGTAGCCCTTCAACGTGAGATTTACAGTTTTCTTCTGCCTCTCAGCTGGGAGCGTCAAAGAGGAAATGCGTTCAAATTCTTGGTTTATGCTCAGAGAGGGAGAGCCAAGCTTTAAGGAGTTTCTTGCTTCTCCCGCAGTGCGTTTTAAGGTAAGTTTATAAGAGTTTCTTGCTTCTCGTGCAATGATGTGTTTGGTTAAACGCCAATTAGGCCTGGCGTGGCTCGTACAAAATCTTTCCCGGCTTGTTATTTTTCTTTAGCTATGCCGCTACAATTTATTAGACTTTTCTTGTCTTGTTCTATAGAGTTGTTTCTCTGATGTGTTAGTTAAGTGTTAGGACCGTTTTAGCAATTCAGCAGAAAAGGAATTCTGGCAAGAAATGACAATAAACACACACGCACACAAGTGTTGATGCAACAAAGATGAGCAAATAAAAAACGCAAGTTCTTTACCTTTGCAGTTACCGTTGTAGCTGAGGGAGTCTGGGTTGTGATAAACTGGAAAGATAAATTTGTTCTAAAATAAATCTATGATGTGAAATTTATTTTGTGTAAATTGTGAGATCATAAATTAGTTAACTAAATCTTTTCTTGTGAACATTTTGTAGATCTCCTGTTCAAATATACTGTGGTATCATTGTACGTAAGATTTACGAAAGATATTCTCCATAGAAAGTCTTAAAAAGCAAAAGAACTTCAATCGTGTGGAGGTGAATCAAACTCCGAACCTTGAACCTGATCCTTATGCCTTGTTGGTCTGCGAGTATCATATGTGTATAATCTTTCTTTCTACTCAAAAATAACCCTTTTGCAACTAATGTGTGGAAAAGTTCAGCTCTTTCCTTCCCTTGCTTTTCACTCTTGTCATATTGTTTGAATGAATTGTCATTCCGTGGATATTTTGGTCACTTGATCTCTTTTGGATACTCCTTATTCATATGTTCAATATATTCCTTCATTTTCAAATAAATTTCTCTGGTGTTCTGTAATCAAGTGTCATTCCTAATAATTTTGAATTTTCCTGTTACAGCCTTGACACTTCCCAAATTCTTATCTCCATACTTCGTTTCTAATCATTCTAGGAATCTATCATTGACTTTAGGATCTATATGGCTCAACTTCAAGTCATCTACATGCCATGTCACCGTGTATCTACTTCCAGTAATAATTTGATTCCCTACGAATGGATCCTATGGATTGATCTTAAATCGAATTTCCTCAAGATCTGTTCTCGATTTTTGATGTAATAGTGATGCTTGGAGCATTCCGTAAAGTGCTTTTATCACTTGAACAGGAATAACTGTTTCTCCTTTTTCCAATACCAAAAAATCTTTGTATCTCTGTTCATCTAACAAGATTAACATTTCAGCCAATTTTCCTTTCATTTTCATAGTAATTTTCTCTTTGGTATCTTTGATTTCACTTTGCACAAAGGCATTAGGTACCTCCACTGTCATCGTGTCTTGTTGTTGATCGGCTTCAATAGCTGCTGTAACTAAAATTGCCTCGATTAATACAGTAGGATTTTTCGTATCCTCTATCCAATATGGCTTCTCTGTGTGCTACCATTTGCACAGGTTCTTGCCTTAATTCTTCCATCTCTCTTATTGACTAAAAATATCAGATTATCCATTGTGCGTCTCTTTTTTTGATGTGTCAATGTTTGAATGCTGATGGTTTGAATACTCACTCTCATTCAACTGTCTCAATGCTTTCAAAGCTTCATAGCCTTCCTTTCCAAATTGTTTAATTCCTTGCTTCAGATTATAAGTACTCATGAATTGATAGAATTGATTGTTGATTTCTGTCATGTTCTTTGCTCCTATTTGCGCATTCTCATACTGATATTCAATTGCTTCTTGTGCTTGTGTTAACAAATGACATTGATGTCGGTTCATTTTTGTTTGTGGTTTGGACAGTCTTCCGGATCTGTTAGAGAACCTCTTCAACACCAAATTGTAATCACTAAAATATCAATTAAAAGTATCGCTAAATTCGAATTCTTTTTTTCCCCATGTATCGCTAAATCACTTGCTAAACTAACTGTGGGTATAACTCTATCCCAAACTAAGTGAATATTGGTGATGTAATCCAATACCCTTCCTATCTCCAATATTCAATTGTTTGATTCATCCTTTACTAAGAACCGTTTCACATGCTTTTCATAAATTTCTTTTCCAATGTTCTTTGTAAACATATCTGCCACATTCTGATCTTGATGAACTCATCAACCACATGCTCACGCACAAAATGATATCTTGTGTTAATATGCCTAGTACGCACGCCTGAACTTGAATTTTCAGCCATAAAAATTGCGCCAATATTATCGCATCTCACCACAATTGGAAGTTTAATTTGAACTCCCATTCCAGATAATACGTAATATATAAATCTAAGTTCTTTCACAGCTTCTGACATTGCAACATACTCAGCTTCACTACTGGATAATGTCACACCTTTTTGCCCTTTCGATCTCCAACAAATAGGCGCACCAAGCAAGTAAATGACGAATCCTGTTACACTGATACAAGAATCAGGATCGCCAGCCCAATCACTATCAGTATATGATACCATATCCCATTCTTCATTTTCTAACTCAGGGGCCAACTTCAAACAGTATTCTTTTGTATCAAGAACAAATTTGATAACTCGTAGCATTTCCTTATATGCAGCTAAATTTGCCCCATCCATACACTTAGAAAGCTCACGTACAACATTTGCAATGTCAGGTCTTGAATATTTGATGAGGTAAAGAAGCATTCCCACCCCAGAGCGGTATCTTGGCTGCTTATCCATTGCAATGGTTTCAACTACATCATTTGATTTGACAACTTTAAACCTGGGTGTCCCAGGGGTGGCATAAGAGCTTAGATTGTTAACTTCTTCTCCAAACTTATCTTCCAATCCTTTCAATAAATGATGTTGCATGACTTCTTCCGCATTCTCTCGGTTCATCATGACTTTGCAGCTCAAATAATCCGTCAAGAACTCTTCAACCTTTAGACCAAAGCCATATCCTTTGAGTCCCTTGATTACCTTCTTGATGTCTTCATCACACCCAATCACCATGCAATCATCAACATATATACCAACCAAAACTATTCCATTTTTCGTAAAATTTGTGAATAAACAAGGATCAACAGAGTTTTCTTTAAAGCCACATTCCTTTAACGCCAAACCAAGCTTCTTATTGAACTCCCGAGCACTTTGAACAAGCCCGTAAATCGTTTTCTTCAAAGAAAGGCACTTTTGTTTGTTTATCACCTTCTAACCCATCAGGTAAATGCATGTAGATCTTCTCTTTGAGCTCACCATGCAGAAAAGCCGTTTCAATGTCAACAACTGTCCCTTTTAAATTCCAAACCAACATGATAATTAACAAGATTTGTAGTGTTACATCATTCATGACTGGCGCAAAACTCTCTTGAAAGTCAATTCCAGGGACTTGGCTATACCCACAAGCAACAAGTCGTGCCCGAAATATTCCATTCCGTTTAATTTTGAATATCCATTTGTTTTTCACACATACACACATACACAATTATCGGGCAACTCTGATTTCTCAATTTTCTTGTAGACACCTTTATCTTCCATTTCCTTCAATTCTCTCTGAATAGCTTCCCTCCATTGAGCTCTCTCCTCAAGATTTGGATTGTTATATGCTTCATCAAACGAATCAGGTTCTTTTGGTTTTCCTGTCACATTCAAGGCAAGATTGGCTCTATCAAGGATCAACTCCCTTCCTGGTTGATTATTCTCCACAAATCTCTCTGGATCAGGGTTAAACCAGCTCTTAAACTTGGATGCTTCCCTCTTTGCTTTATCCAACTACTTCTTATCAACTCCATCAACTTCATCATGTACTTTGGTATCCTTCTGAATTTCTGCTTCATTGTCTGAATCATCAATTTTGCCAATATTTACTTCATTTCGGCTTTTAGTCCAAGTTCCAAATGATTTTCCAAGCCAAATTACATCTCTCAATTTGATTATTCGCTCAGTATGTGGGTTCAGAAATCTGTAGACGTCTGAGGCATGGTCTACACCATATCCGACAAACATACAAGTGGTCCCTTTGTCTGCCAACTTTGATTGAATCTTATCTTTTGTTGTGATGACACACATCTCTCCGAATTTTCTGAGTTTCACTGGCTTTTTCAAAGGTTGATTAAACATTAAATTATTAGGATCCTTTTTGCTTTCTTTATCCACAATCAAATTCTCATAATATGTGGCAGTCGAAGCACATTCAGCCCATAGTCCTTCACGAAAATCTCCTTCTACTCCTGCATCATTGAGCATTGCTCTGATTCTTCCGTACAATGTCTGAAACTTTCGTTCCACTTTACCATTTCTCTGCGGAGTTCAAGGTCCACTATACTCAAACTTGATGTATAATTTTTCATGCTTGCATGCTTTCTCCAACGCATAATTTTCACCGGCATCATCTAATCTTAAAGTTCTGACAAAAATGTGATCGTTTCTCAATTCTTGAATCAAACCAATAACAGAACTTGATAGTTCATCCTTTCTTTTCAAAAAATAGCTCCAGCAATATCCGGAGAAATCATCTGCAATAAGAGCCCAAAATTTTGCTCCTCCAAAGCTTTTGCCTTTAATGGAACTAATGTCAACATATAAACGCTCACCTGGGGTGTTACTACCTCCCTTCCAATCCTTATTCACATTTTTCTGTCTGGCCTTACCAATTGCACATGGCTCACAAACATCAAACTTTTCCAATCTCATAGCTGAAGCTCCAATATTGTTTACAATTGGGGTTAATTTGATACCAAGTACGCATCCATCCTTTGTTTTGATCAAGGTGTCAAATTTTAGGATCACATCATTCTTTGTCAGCGTGATGATTTTGTCAATATTTCCAATCTTGGAATCCCCTTTCAATGCTTTACAGATGCTAAACAAGTTAATCCATAGGTTAGGAATGTATTTTACTCCTTCACGTACTATAGGCACCTTTCCACCATCATCCTGCTCCACATAACATTGTAATTTTCCAACCTTTTCTGCTATCATGGCATCACCATTCCCCACTGTTATCTCTTTTGAAATTATCTTGTAATCAAATAAACCTTTATCATCATTGCAGTAGTGACTTGATGTTTGATGCGCCACTATCTCCAATCCAAATCTTCTTGTCAAGATCTTTAGAATTTTCAATTGAAGTGAAAGCCACATCCGTCATTGTGGTTGCAACACCATTACTTAATCCTGAAACATTATTTTCACCTTGACTCTGATTTTTCTTCAATAATTTAAAACAGTTAGTTTTAACGTGTCCAGATTTCTTACAATAGTTGCAAATAACTTCATTTTTAGTTTCCTCAATTTGCCTTGACTTGCACTGACTCGCTTTGTGTCCTAGCTTTCCACAATTGCGGCATTTCCCTTTGAAATGTCACATAAACAAAGCCTTTTCGTCAAAAGAACCTTTCCCTTTTGCAGAATCCGTCTTAGATGTCATCCTTTCAAATCTCAGTGTCAGCTTTTCCTTTAATTCTTCAATTGTTAAAGGGTTGTTTACATCAACTATACGTTTTTCTAAGAATAGCATCTGCAACTCATATTCTTCCGTCAAGCTGTTTAATATTTGAATCATGAACTGCTCATCAGTCATGCTTGATCCCATCACTTCTAACTTGATACGGAGATCTTCCAAATTTGCAATCCAAACATCTGGATCTTCATCCTTATTCAACTTACTCTCTCTAAACATTCTTTCTGTTTTAACCAACGACGGTGCCAAGATTGGATCATATTTCTTTTTCAATTTTTCCCATGCCAAAGCAGCATTACCATCTTCATACTCCTTGGTTTTGCAACCCTTGACAATCCCAAAGGCAATCTTTCCAGCAATACTGGTGGCATCAATGGAAAGAATCAACTCCGTAAAAGCAATCTCATTCAAATCCATTATTGCCAACATACGTTTCCCTTCTTCTGTTCCTTCATCCATGGGGTCTTGCATTCTTGGAATTTCCACTCTACCCAACAAAACGTCTTTTATGCCTGATTGTTTTGCCTTGGCTTGAAACTTCTCACTCCAAGTGGGCCAATCTTCTTTCTTCCCAGAAAAGTTCAACACACGAATCGTACTGAAATCTGTCATCTTCAAGATGCAACTGAACAAATTTTAAATTAAAAGCTTTTAACTTAACAAAAGTGGCAATAAGTACAAAAGAAGAGGACTCCTAATGTATACCTTACATTTAAACGTGTTAGAGAACCTCTTCAACACCAAATTGTAATCACTAAAATATCGATTAAAACTATCGCTAAATTCGAATTCTTTTTTCCCCATGTATCGCTAAATCACTCGCTAAACTAACTGTGGGTATAACTCTATCCCAAACTAAGTGAATATTGGTGATGTAATCCAATACGGATCTTGTTGTTCTAGAGCTTCCATCCCTAGAAGTGTTCTGTTGTGTTGGATCATTAATCATAGTTTCTTGAATGTTATCTGAATTGCTGTCATTATTTTCTTCTTATTGATTCTGATTATTGCTTGCATTATTATCAACATCATCATCACTTTCGTTTTTTCATCAGATTCACTGATGAAGAGTATAAAAGGAAGACCTGCTTATCTAATCTTCCATGCTGATACTGTCCAAAAGACTAACATTGACAATTCCTTCTTAGTAGACACAGATCCTCACTCAGGTAAGGCTCTGCCCAGCAAGATTGATTATGAAAGATTATCACCTTATTTTGCATTTAGGCCGCATGATGTCATACAGCATACACTGAGGCAAACTACACAATTAATCAAGTCTACTGTTCATTATCCTATGCAACGCCACCTTAAAAGTTGGTTTCAAATGTTAAGACATTAGAGATTAAATGAATTATTGCTACAGATACTTATTTTTCTTCTACAAAGTCTATTGAAGGATTCCATTGTCCACAAGTCTTTTTTGGTATGACTTCCAAGATGTTAAATGTAGCAGGAATGAAGACTGAATCTAAATTTCCAGATGTTTATCTTGATTTTATCAGGCAACACAGTATGCCATCTGCACTCAGAAGAGATAATGCAAAATCTGAAATGAGTCAGCAAGTTTGTCAAATTCATAGAGATCTAGTAATTGCTGATCAATGGACAGAATCACATAGCCCATGACAGAACCCTGCAGAGCTAAATGGTGTTAAATATTTAAATTCTCAACCTCAAGTATTACTTGACAGAACTGGTGCACCAGATAATGTTGATCTATTTTTAACGTGCTATCCTAGACTAACTTAATTACCTTTGTGATGTATAGAATGGACTCACACGGGCCCTCCAATTAAGGCCAATTATACTTCACTGTTAAATTTTGTATTCCATTCATCTTCTTTGCCAAATATCTGAATCTTGTTTATCAATGATAATAAATAACATGGTAATGTTGAGGAGAATGAGCAGGGCCATGCCAGCCACTCATTTGAGGATACTCATCGGAAAGTCCCAAGGGCGAAAAACGAAGAGAAAAACCTCTTCAAGGGGTATCGACATGTGTAGGAATGAATGAATTCAGTGGAATAGTGTGTTCTTGGCTTCCTGGAGATCCCAGCTCGGTTTTCCATCACACTCTCCTCCAAGAACACTTGGACAGACTGCTTCTCCAATATTGAGCTTGTTTTCCACCGAACCCCTCAAACAGCTTCAAAATTGAATGAAACAGTACCAGTCAACGTGTTGGCTTGGAAGAAGACCAAAAACTGCCAATCTCTTCCACCTGGAGGTTTCTGGAGATAAAAAACATCCAGACACGATTTCAAAGATCAACAATCATTGTCTGGGCGATAGTACGGTTTAGTGGCGTAAAAATGGAAATAAGGCATCAATTGATACCTGGAGATAGCAGGGACACCCTTGTTTTGATTCCTAGAAGGAACCATGTCAATATCATCATTTTTGAATGAGATTGCGCT
>CAAAJI010000220.1:67134-86941 GCA_900642245.1 Fragilaria radians
TAAGATCACAAAGTCTAAATGTTAAGTGTTGAATCTAACAAGTAAGCTAAAGAGACTACATGGTCAAGGAAACATGTTGCAATTGATTCACAAGAGCTTTGTTCTGCAGAGTTAACTATTTTACAAAAGAGAATGTATCTTTGAATTATTACATTTCCTGCAATAATTTTGACGTGTATTTTTATGATTGTTATTGTGAGCCTAGAATTTTCAGGTAATACAATCTGATGCATGACACTATATTCAAGTTTTACTACTTGACCTAACATGTCATTGGTATCTTCAGTTGCATTCAACATCACAGAACTTAAAGTAAATTATACCATTGACTTAACATTGACATTAGGAAGGTGTAAAGGTAGTAATTTCATCTCGCCCCATCAAAACTGTGGTTTAAAGATATATGCTAGCGTAGAAGTTATTGGTACTAGTAATTGGAGCTTGCTTTGCTCCGCAGCTTTAACTATTTTGCAAAAGAGAATGTATATTTGATTTTTTTTACATTTCCAGGAGTAATTACGACAAAGGTTTTTATGGTTGTAATTTGTGAACCTAGAATTTGCAGGTCATACAATGTGATGCATGACACAATTTAAGTCACTTATAACATTGATTCAGCAATGGCATTATGCAGGTATTGTGGTAGTAATTTCATTTTTTCCTATTAAAACTATGGTTTAATGACATATTTTAGATATTTCTTACGCTAGTGTTGTAGAATTATTGCTGCTGCTATTATTGGAAAGTCTAAGATTGTCGGTGAAAAAATCAAAAATAAGCTGTTGTTGCAATGTCAATATTGTTGTTTTGTTAACTTGATAAGATGGCGATACAAGAAAGATTAATACAATAAGAATCATCCCAAAGATAATAATATCATTGATTTATTTGATTAATGCCTTTGAAAACAGTCATAATTAACTTAAGATTAAGAAGCACACATGATCTTTTTCTTCAATTTATAGGAATAGTATTTTTTTCTTCATTTTTTTCAGGAATTTCATTTAGTTGCAGATAAGCATTGCAATTAGATCTATCCACATTTCAGTAGCATTTGAATGATAATTGTGTTAAATGTTCTTCAGTTTACAATTGAAAGTCTCGACAACATTCTAGTTTGTAATTCTGGAATGAAAGTAGGTTAAGGTACCGTTTGAATTAGCTGCATCCCTATTGATTTTAGTTGCCGTATTCTATCACGTTCTCGAGTATTACTGTACTTACAAAACGCACAAGGGTTAAGGGGTAGCACAGAAAGCCAGAAACTTTTTTCGCAGGGTAGTGGTCTATATTTTAGGACTGAAGAGCGACTAGATCGAATATGTCAAAACTTATAAAAAACATCCGTTACAAAGTCATATCCAATGTCTTCTTCACCAGGTAAGTCAAGGTAATGAACGCTCATTCATGATGACGATAAGAGCCTTGTAAGTGAGATTCTCAATGTCACCTTATACCGTAGATGATTTCAAGGGACGGAAGTTTACAATAGCAACACAACCAGGTGCTGTCGTCGTACCTGCTAATGAAGAACCGTCGGAAATCTTTTCGACGAGTCTTTCTGCAACATCTAATATTGATGAAACGTTAGCTGCACTTGAATATGCAAATCGAGAAGATGCTTTGTCGGAGCCTAATTCCAGTATGGGTGACAAAGTTTCCAGTCATCTAGAACGTCGCCCAGTTTCTCTTGATAAAAAGTCCCGTTGGAAACGACCTCCATATACTCTTCCTGGTGCTGTGACAGTTTCAACTATAGACTCTAATAACAAATTGAGAAAGAAGGCACCTAAATCCGTTTCAATTCTTGAAAATGCGAATTCTGAAAATTTCACAGTTTTGCCAATTGAAGGTAATTTAAATAGCAAGTTAAAGTCTCGAATTTTCAAGAAACAAAACATTGATTCAAAGGTCACGATATCACGTGCCTCAAGAAAAGGGACTTCCTTTACCAATCAAACTAGACGACCATTTGTAACGAGATCGAAAAAATGCAATAAACCAGCGTTTACTGTTGGTCCTCAAGAGCCAAGAAACGAGCTTAATTTGGCTCGTAGTCAAAGTCGTAGTGTTGCAGCTGTCACTCCAGGTGCTTTTCATGTTATACCGAAGACCTCACAGGTACCCCAACGAGAACTAGCCAGCTACTTCAGTGACTTCACAATGACAGGTAACCGAGAATTAGAACCTACTGTGAACGATGCTACTTCTGGACAACTGCAAGAAAATGACCTTATCATTGCTACCTCCTTGAATAATGATGATCACGACAAGGTCCTTCCTTCGGCACACGAATATGATCCTGAGATTACAGTGCCATTTTACCTCAACCGTCGATTCCAGCTTTACATGATTGGAGTGGTATTCATGTTTTTTCTTGTTATTCTTGCTGTCATTATTGGTCTTGTGGTGTTTCGTGGGGGGTCATCGGCCTCCTTGAACGATGCTCCTACCTTTGCACCCACATCTCTTCAGGATAGTGCATACTTAGAGCAATTCGCACAAGCCCTAGATTTTCAAGAATGGAACTTCACTGTCGAAAGTCCCTACGGTCGCGCAGCAAAATGGATCATGGAAGAAGATGAACGAAAATTGAGTCAATATGATGAAACCCTCGTACAGCGCTATCTTTTGGCTGTATTCTACTTCATCACAACCTCTAACGGCCAATCACCCTGGCGCTCTTGTAATCCTGATTTTACTAATAGCAGCAATGACATTTGTGATTTTGAAACGTATACTATCAATGATAAAGATGAGGCAGAGTATAGACCAAAGCCATCTTATCGTTGGCTTAGCAGAGTGCATGAGTGTGATTGGGCAGGTCATTTGTGTGTTGATTTAAACATCACAAGCGTCATCAACCTTTGTAAGTGGATGCTTGTAGAAATGTTCAATTCACACATGAAAAAAGTAACCTTCTAACCTTATGCCTATTTGATTTTTAGTTGGACAAAACATCTCTGGAACGCTGCCCACGGAACTTGTTGCCTTTCCTTTTCTTCAATCGATCGCTTTGGCATATAATGAGTTTACCGGAACTCTTCCAATCGAATATGCATCCCCTGAGAAGGCTCGTCCTTTGATAAATTTGGAGGTTCACGGTAATCAACTCACTGAACAATCCCCAAAGAATACTACTTAGCAACAGACTTGCAAAATCTCAAAATTGGTCAGAATTACTTCACTGGAACTTTGAGTTCTGAAATTGGATTTTTAATAAACTTGAATGGTCTTCACACTTTTTCCAACATGATATCAGGAACAATCCCAACAGAAATCGGAAAATTGGAATCCCTTGCATTCACTCGACATAGTGAAAATATGTACAACGGAACCATTCCGACTGAATTTGGGAATTTGCTTCAGATTCAAGAGGTGTGGCTTGGTATGAACTACTTCACTGGCTCAATCCCAAGTGAACTTGGTCTCTTGACAAATATGACTGATCTTGGTTTTGATGAAAATAAGCTTGAAGGAACAATTCCTTCTGAATTGTATTCTTTATCAAAGATAAGTTTTTTGGATATACATACAAACTTTCTGTCAGGAACTATAAGCACTGAAATCGGTAATCTTGCAGCAATCAATGGCTTGTGGCTTGGTCGTAACCAGCTGACAGGAACAATCCCTACTGAGCTTGGTAGCTTATATTCGTTGGACCTGCTTTGGTTGCATAGCAACAAGCTTATTGGTTCTGTACCAACAGTGATATGTGACTTGACGAGCACAAACAAAGACATTATTCTACAAGCAGATTGTTTCCCTGTCGGAAATGCACCTAACCCATGTCCTTGCTGCACATCTTGTTGCAGCCGTGAAACAGAAATGTGTCTTGTTGTCGATGCCAATGATCCTAATACTTAAAAGACAGTCAGTATGAAAACAATATTGAATTCAGGAAAAATTGGAAGTGTTAGCTTCACCCAAATATGTTTCGCATTTCATGACTGGTGTCCAAGTCCTATTGTATTCAGTTTAAAACAATTTGTTAACAAAATAGTCAAAAGTGAGAAATGTTGAAAAATTCTCTCTTAGTTGTAATCATTTCTTTGAATTGCAATCTTTGTAATCATTTCTTTGAATTGCAATCTTTGCATTGCTCTATGTGATGCTTTGGATGTTCATTTTACGCGCTGCAAATTCAGTCTAGGCTGAGTTTGAATCTTTTGCTGTAGGGGAGGATAATTGCTTGGCTTACGTTTGATACTTGTGCATGGAAAGAAGATATGCTGCTGTCCTCAATTTTTCAATACAAAAGGGGTAAGTGAAAGAGGCGTTTAATGAATGTGATGTGAGTGAATGAAATGGTGCGTGATTGAGCAATTGAAAATGATCAAAACGGCAACAAGGCAGTTAACAAATTAGATTAGCGATAGGAATTGACAAAAGGGAATAACTCACTAATTTCTAAAAACCACTGATTTCTTAACAATTACTATAGTCGTAAGATTATGATATCAGGTGGTAATTTTTTTGTCTGAGCTCTGGAACGTGAAGTTAAATCAGAGCTCAAGGAAGGTCATTTGTTGAATAAGTGTAATCAATGGAGGCATAATGTACCGGTCATAGGGAAAATTGAGAAAATGATGAAGTCAACTACAAAGCAAACAAAACTACGATTAGAAGTAGCGCGGCAACACAATGTCTTCAAGACAAGTGCATCGATCACCTTCACTTCTTCGTGGTCCTAAAAGAGACACACGTGCTTATCATGCTAATGCCCCGCTACGTGGATCATCCTTCATGAGCGAAGGAGTACACTCACAGCAGCAAACGCAAGTGGAATCTAACGAACAAAAAATGAAACATGAACAGGAAATTCGATCCGAATCAGATGGTACTACCGACTCACAGCTTTTTTCAGATATACCTTGGGGTATACCTGACGATGATCAAATTTTGGCAGATAAGAAAGTGGATGAGGACCGTCCCAGGCCACCATCTCGAGAAAATTCAATAAACTCTGCCTCCTCCTTTCCCAAATCAATAACCATGGCTTCAGAAGGTATGGTTACATTTCCAAAGGAAGCATACGATGTAGCACCCGGAGGATATGTGGGGAAACCCAAGTCTGCTGATGACATGAAAATGAAGGTTGACAAATTTATGAACCGTAAGGAACTTGATCAGACAGAAGTTTTAGCAATTGCTAACTTCGTCGATCCTGAAGATGAAGATGACAAGAGCATGTACAAAATATATGCTTACGAGTATGATGATGATTCTAAGTCGGAACGTCAAAATGCTTTAAACCGCTATTTTCTTCTCTTTGGATGTTTCCTAATTGCCGTGATAGCAGTTGGAGCAATTGTAGTGCCCCTTGTCATTCAATCATCTAGAGGACCTGGAAAATCCGCGTCAAACGGTCCGACATCTTCTCCATCTACAACTCTAGAAGGAATTTATATCGACCAGTTGTCAGCAATTGTTGGGATAAGAATTATGAATGATGATTCATACCTGGCCCGAGCTGCCAACTGGATTATGACACAAGATTCTCTAATAACAGGCCCATATGATCCATTTCTTCTTCAGCGCTTTATCCTGGCAACATTTTATATGGCGACGACGAATAACGGCCGTAAGGAATGGCGTTCATGTAACCCACCTTCGGATAATGATGGGCCTGATTGTAACTTTGAAGTATTCGTATTCGAAGGTGAAGATGGCAGTTTTACTTATGACATTGAGCCGTCATTTCGTTGGCTAAGTGGTGTATCGGAATGTACTTGGGCGGGAGTTGTTTGTTTTGAGGGAATCGTGCAGGGAATTGAGTTAGGTAGGTAGAGGAAGAAAAATGTTGTAGGTATTGACAGAAACTCATACTCATGATAAAATGGACTCATCATGAATAAGGTGGTAATAACATGACAGGAACATTACCTATTGAGATCTCATTTCTACCGCAGCTTCAGAGTATCTCGTTTCACTACAACAATTTTGAGGGTCGGATACCCGTTCAATATGCTACCATTCGAAATTTGGTGAATTTGGAACTTCATGGAAATCAACTGACTGGGTCCATTCCTATTGAGATGTACGGAAATCGCGCTTTGCAGTTACTCAATCTAGGTGAAAACTTATTAACAGGTACAGTGAGCACTCATATCGGACAGCTGACATCTCTAAAGGGATTTCACGTGGGAGAGAATGCATTGAATGGTACCATTCCCAGCGAAATTGGAACATTAGGGAGCTTATCACATACCCGTTGGAACAAGAATCATTTCGCAGGAACAATACCGAACTCTTTTTCTGACTTGTCGAATTTAGTTGAGTTGTGGCTCCAAGGCAACTTACTTACGGGTACCATTCCGTCGGAAATAGGACGATTGCAGAAATTATTGGACCTTCAACTATATGATAATCGTTTGAGTGGTAAAATTCCAGATGAAGTTTATGGCATGCTAGCACTTCTACGGTTGGAATTGTCCGAAAATGATCTTATCGGAACAATCAGTACAGCGATAGGACGTTTGATAAGCTTGACGGATTTTCGGGTTGCTCGTAATGCTTTATCCGGAACTATCCCGACGGAGTTGGCAAAGCTCTCAGATTTAAGGATTATGTGGCTTCACATGAATCGATTTGAGGGCGAAGTGCCACAAGATGTTTGTGCTAACCGCGGAGCAGGTTTTTTGGAATATCTAAATGCTGACTGTGGTCCAGAGGAGAATCCAACAAATCCTTGTATCTGTTGCACTGGATGCTGTGATCGCATGACCGAAATTTGTCGAGTGATGTCACGGTGATTAACGTAGAAATGTTTATCACAAAGTCAGTTAGGCGATTGCGAGCAGTTCAAATCAATTGGTTCGTTGTGTATTCTTCGCCACATGTAAGGTACAATACCTTCGTAAATCTTTGAAATTTATTGTTTAACTTGCAAAGATTCACCTGGAAAACGACTTCTCTTGTCAATTGGTGTTTATTTCATTCAGTTTCAGCAAAGTAAGCTGCTTTTTAAACTGATATTGGAAAAAGTTCAGCAACCGACAATCAATGACAAAGCCCAAGCATCAGTAAGCGCTTCACATTCTAGAAGCTACGGCTTAAATTCTTCAATTCGTGCTTTCATCCCAATTGATTATGCTCAACAACATTATATAATACAACTATGAAGGCATGAATCTAACGTCATAAATCAGATTAATAGTAAAGTATAGCTGATTTTTGTGTTGCTTATGCGATTTCATGTTAACCGTCATTGTAATATGTAATAATTAGCAACCAAAGTTAAGCTTTCTTGAAGAAACAAGAGGACTACGGTTATACAATTTGGTGAGGCTTGTGACAAGCCAAATATCTTTTGTGCGTGATGTTGAAATGGAAGAGAGCCGTAGCATACAAAAACTAGAAATGAAAGGATATAAATAGTGTACATGGACTTTGCTTTTTTTACCAATACCTATTTGTCAATTGCAAGACCGTTAGAAAAATAAGTGGCAGTGGAGGCAATGTAAACGAGAACGTTACTCACTAATTGCTGCATCATGCATTGGGAATACTAGCATTCAAAATAAAATCTACTAAATCCTGAAATCGGTGGAAATTGAGTCAGCAGAGAGGAAAATGGTCGTTGCTCCTTTTGGGTGCCATGATGGAGAGACATCATATCATATACAATTCAAGCAGCCCTGATTGAGAATGAATGTGTTGCCCTGTGATGAATGGTCTGGTATTTTCCAATGAAATTGATGCTGCAAGAATATCAAGTTATTTTGTTGATGTATTTTCATCACACAGTCATATTGCAACGCAAGGTAATCACTTTTCAACATCAATATCTTTGCCTTTATGAGAAGAAAATCAGCCATTGAGACTTAGAACGGTTGAGTCATAGGATTTGATTTTCCCCAATTTTAATGTAGTTCCAGGACAAGAGTTCTGATTGGTCTAACCTTTGCCTAGAACATGTTACAAAGTCCTAATCACATAAGCTTCATAATTATTTATCTTTTTCCAATTCCTGATGGTTACCAGTAATTGGCAAAAATTTGCTTGCTCAATCATTGTACATTCTCATTTTCTCACTTTTCCAGTATCTTATCATCGGATGTGGTGTCACTCATTTTATGACTAGTTGAATCTAAATGCTACTCTCTAACAGCAATAACATCACTAGAAATTGTGGAAGGTTTTTTGGTAAAGCAGCTTAGATGTACTTGCTTTTGAGATTCATTGTCATTGGAAGCATTGTACATTTTGTGATTGTACAATTCTATTAATTCATCCATTTCTGTTTGTGTTTCTATTTGCTTTTGGATAATTAGTACATTTTGTTCAAGTTTATTTCCTACAACACTGCATAATGCACTTCCAAATCGCCAATCAGTGTTCACATTTTCAGTCCTTGAGATTTCTTAATCCTTACTATCATGCCTTATTACAGATACAGAAAATGCAGGACTACAATTTCAAGGTAGTTAAAAGCGATACGTGATTTCAACTCTGAATGTGGTTCTCAATGTAAAATCTGGAATCGAATATTCCTGTTTTATACATGTTGTATAAGAAATAATCCGCAAATACAGCGATTTTATCTTATTCCACTATAGTAAAGATAGCGGGAAAATTGATACTTGACTATTTGTCAACGGATGAAACGGATTTCGCTGAGACGCCTGAAAATTATGACAAAGAACAGAAACTGAAGTGTTTCGGGGGGAATACGAGTTAAATTCTGTCATGGGACTTTCTTGTTTGAATGTGATTAATGTTTTGGCCTACATTGCCAATGTGTTGATATCCTACGGCGTTGGTGCAATTGGATATGGTGGACTGAAAACAAATGCCGAAATTTCGGAAACCTACCAAACATTGGTAACTCCAGACGCAATAACGTTTGGGATTTGGGCTCTGATTTTCATCTCCCAACTTCTATTCGTCCTGACGCAACTCTTTCCTGCCTACCAATCCTCGCCGTTGGTAGCTAAGGCTATCGGATATGACTACGTGAATGTTTGCATTTTTCAAATTGGTTGGACATTTGCGTTCGCCTTTGAATACATACTGATCTCGCTAATTTGTATGGTAATTCTTTTATACTTTCTGATAAGTATTGTCAATGATCAGTACAAGGTATCTGACCTTCATCCGATATCGATAGTTGATTACTGGATGTTAAAATTCCCATTTTCAGTGCACTGTGGCTGGATCATTGCCGCCACATTTGTCAACATATCTGTTTTCCTGGTCTCGCTTGACCTTGACGCAATCATACAGTACTATGTTGCATTAGGATCACTCGGGGCATTGGTCCTAATCGCATGCTTTAGCGTGGCCTTTCCTACACAAGGTGACTATATCATCGGTTTGACATTAGCATGGGCAAGTGTAAGTACAACTGAATTTGTCGAGAAGAAATTATCGATGCAATCATTTTAGACTCATCATTCTTTCCTAGTTGGGTGTTTTCCTCGAACTTGGAAATCCCAAGGATCTAATTATATCTACTTTCAGTGAGGATCAAATTATTTGGGTCAGAATGGTGTCGATTCTTGCAATCCCAGTTATGCTCTTGGCGATAGTTCTGAAGGTACTATACAGCTTTGTCCAACGACGTCGTCGTCGCCATTCCACTGAGTCCGATTACCATCGCTATGACGAGGCTCGATCCCGTGGTACTCGTGCGTCATCAACTAAAACGTCTAAAACAAAGAAGACACGGAACTCTCACACAACAGAATACTCTCCTTCGTCACCATCTGTATCATCCAGTATTTCGGAGGTTTGAAACGGAATCGAATTGGAATTCCTACATACGTGCAAATAACTATCTGTGGAACTGTTCTAGAATATAACTTTGTACTATTGCATACACTTAGTGAATACAACGCATAGTCCCAGCAAACACCGTTGCTAACGCTACTGCTTATATGTTATCATTCTGATATTACTCTTTAAAGGAATAGTCCGTATTTCTTGGGTTCATTAGCACATGAAGCCTCTTCTTCGTCAATCGTAAGTCAACGATCGTGCTTCATAGTGTGCGTTTGCTCTCCAAGTAGCCATGGTGATAGTGAAATGTGATCAAGATGAATCCTATTTTGTTAACCTGTGAAATCGTGTTTGATTTTCCCTATTATAGCCTCTCTATGTCGTAGGATAAACATAGGTGGCTACGAAATCATGCGCCTTAATTTTTCCTAGTTGTGTAGATAGGACCCTGATTGTTGAGATTGAAAAGAAGAATATGTCAAGTAAAATGGTAAACAGACGACTTCCTTTATTTTGGACTTAAAGAAGTTAAATCTCCCGTGAATTAGATTATCTTAATATGCCTTGTATCAAAATGGTAGGATATTGATGAATAATGAGTAATATAATCTTGTCTTTAGAACCTACAATATCGAGAACAAAAGAGTGTACATCTTGGTTGACAACATGAAGACATGTAAACCCGCTAATAAATAAATCATAGACAGGTAAATGATTGTACTCTTTCAAATGTCTGGGAAATTTGGCAGGAAACATACAAATGTAACCAATATGTGAGGGAAAGTTATAGCAGTGTAGATGTAGATAGGAAACTTCATTGACTGTGGTGTCACTGCCTTGCCTGAGATAGCAATAACATCCCTTGTTTTGTCATAGCTAAGATTAAGGAGCAAAGAAGATTTGTTTCAAGGAATACACGAGATTCCAGAAAGGAGACATTGATAAACTGTTGAAAGGAAGGCAATGGGCCAATAGTGCAGGTTACGCCATATAAAATCCAAGATGAGATGCAAAAGCCAGCATTTTCACTCAAGCAACGTTTGAGTTCCCAATTCATCCTTAGATTCAGGAACAAGAGATATAAAATAATCTCATTCTACTCCATAATTAGTAGTTAACCTTTGCTGAAAAATGAGGTTTTTATGTATTGTTGCATCAAAGACAAAGATTTAGCTTATGAATTACTCATTTCCAAAAAAATCATTCAAGTAACTATTTTCATTAATTCAGAGAGGCAAGCTTGGTGAAAAATACGTTCATCTGGGATAAGGAAGGAAGGTATCCCAATACAATTTGGGGTTTTCTATATTGTCCAGAAACTTTGCTTTAGACTCATTTGAGAGGAATTGAGTTAAGATATCTAGGAGAGGAACATATTTGCTTGAAGTACACGTTGCAATGTAGTGTTGAAAAGACCTCTCAACTTAGGGCAGCAAATTAAATTACTAGATTGGTTCCAAGAATATACTTTGCTGGAAGATAAGGAGAATTAATATTTCATTTACAAAAGGAAATCAACTTCAATATACCAGCAAATTCATATAGATATTTACTTTAACTTCAGCGCTTATTTGAACTCAGATTTGGCCTAGTTTTCATACTTTAATCTCTCATAAAAAACTGTAGAGTTTTATGAAGATGTATCTTTTTGGCTATAGGATATTAACTACTACATCTCTTTTCCTACTCATATAATTGCATTTCTTTCTCAACTGTGACTAGATTTTTGTTTGACTATGATGCATTGGCATGGTATGGCATTGAGTGACTTGATCATGATAGGGCATGAACAAAGCTCTCTTATTATAGTATACCAAGTGCAGAAGATGACTGATACACCAGGTTATACAGTTCAAATACTATGGTAACAAATGATAGATGCAATGATGCTTAAAACCAACGGTATTGTGCACTACCATGACTCTATTCAACTCTTTGGCACAAATACAAAGGTATCCTAAATTTTATTGATATTTCAAATACGCACAAGAATCACTATTGGTAACTGACATTAGTAAATGACCTCAAAAGATAATTGTGTTGAGTGTTACAGCTGCACTGCTGAACATTTAGCACTCATGCAAGCGACATTACATGCTTTTGGTCTAGTCAATAAAAAATGATAATGATCCAAAGGCATTAGGATAAAGTTTTTTATTTTTTCTTTTCAATAGCCTTGCTTTCGTTGCTGCCATCAATTTTTGTCTCAATCAAATTTATCCCATATATAATCATATTTTGATTGCAGTCATTCTTGCACATTTCCCTGGCATTTTAAAATCTTTCTACATTTGTGTTTTATATTTCAATCATATCAATTTAGTGTTGATGCTATAGTTGTTCCCAATGATGCATCCCATTATGGGATTGTGGTCTCATGGTGATAATAATTGCTTTGATCTATGTTTGCTAAAGAAGAGGTAATGGGCTTTCGAATTCGGCTCTCAAAATCTCCTTTTCATCCATTCCCTCCTACCATAAGTATAGAGGTCTTATCGCTATTGTTCCTGATCTTACTACGCGAGAAATCAGTTTTTTTTAAAGCATTCAAACTTTAAGATCCCACACACAAAAAGTCGACACCACAAGGACGCGAAACGTCAATTGGGGTCATTGCCGATCTATTAGTCCGGTACTGGACACGATTTCTTTAACCTTCTTTGCTCCGAACTATGCATAATTGGAATCCGAATACGCATACCGATATCTACAACTAAGATAAACACGTTTCAATGGATACTTCACATCTGAAGTGTCGTATAGCGGACCTATGAAGTTTTTTGCTACTTTGATAAACAGGAACGGAAAAACTGGCCAGGAAGTATTAGTAGTGTCCCAAGCAGATTTCCAACTGAACAGGGAGACCGCATACAAGTTCAAGGCAATGACTCCATTGCCGGCTCAGCAGCAACAAAAGAATTTCATTTGTCCTACAAATAAATTTCATCGGTAAAAATGTGCTGTGTGAATGATTCGAAGTATTTATCTAGCGGCAAGTTAATGCCCTCTGTTGCCTCACCAACTAAAAGGAATATAAGAGACACTAAGCGTCACGTATCATTCGATGAAACGGAATTTACTGGAAGGCCCATACCATCTTCGCTAATGTCGGATCGCAATGGAGAGGAGTGCTGGTATCAACACGCAGAGTTAGCGTCCTTTAAAGATAACGCTCGTGATCTTTGCCGTAAAATTCGTTCATGTGATGAATTTTTAGATAAACCCATTTTTTGTTTGAAGATGGACGATGCACTACAATCAGACAGCGAGTGTGTGAGAGGCTTGGAACAAAGAATATCTATGGAGAGACAAAAGAATAAGTATCTCGCAATGCGAACTATTTTGAAGTTCCAGGATCGCTGTAACTCATCAGAAAAACTGGCTGCGGTCGCCTCAAAGTGCACTGCTTGGGCTAAGGATGTAGCATTGTGTACAGGATACCAAGACTTCTACAATGCATACAATCCATCACTTGCACATCTTGCTCCACTATACCCGTCAGTTAAATTTCCAATATTGATTCGAAAACGATCAGATGAAGATTTTTCTGATGAAGAGCCAAATTGTTTGAAAAGGCAACGAACACTGTCGCCAATGCCATCGAAGCATCTGGAAAATAACCCTCCACAACCGGAGGGAATACTGCTGCTAACTTCAAACCCATAGTAAAATGCTGTTTTACTATTAATAGTATTCCTTCTGACGCTTAAAGTTCCGAACTTGCCATGAACTGATTTCAATGCATAGTTCGATGAATCGAATTTCGTTTTTCGTTTTAAAGTTCACGTAGGAAAACCTATTGTTATTCTCAGTTACTAAAATTGTATTGAGAGCATGTGGTAATTGCTCCTTTATTGCTTGAAGAGCTTTAAGTGTTCAGTCAAACCAAAAGAACTGAAAAGCAATGAAATCAATAAGTTGCTAATCCATGATTCTGAAGTTCGAGGGAAATTCATTCCGAACAGCACCAATGGAATAGGCTGAGGCTATTTTCTTTATCATTGAAAAAGTTGATATCATCTGATCGGAAGTTATAAAGTATCCCAAGCCTAATCCGCAGCTCAATTGCAGTCAAATGACCTTAATTAGGGCTTAACAATTGTAAGAGTAACACGTGTCTTTCAATGAAATAGTATCTGCATAACAAGTTTCCGATATGCCATTGGAATAAAGTTGAAACTTAAATACTCGGAGAAGATTTTGGCCAAGGATAATGATGACACATACCGTTCATCCACATGAAAAAGTCAAGAAGTTAGTCTCCTAAGATTAAATTATGGGAGTGATATGGTCATAAGCCCAGGATTATCAATTGCAAACTGACCACTCATTGTACTTGAGGTGGTTTTGTTACTGTAACATTTGTGATGAGTTGTACTAAAGTATATATTTCAAGTAATATGTCACTAGAGTACTTGCACAATTGATAGTGATACTCTCCACTGACTCTGTGGCAGAACATGATATTTTGCCTGTTTAGATTTTCAAGACCTAACGAATTTAGGGGGGGGGGGGGCAAAAGGCATTCCTCATCTTCATCTTCATCTCCACTAGTGGTAAAAAGACTATCAGGAAATGGGAGAGATCTATCTTTCTTCTTCTTGACATGTACAGTCTGCTTAAGAATGCATAGAAATGAATAAAGAATAAGACGTCTTTCCGGGAACCTAGACGAAATTCAGCGATGCCCTCTAGAAAGGACATCTCCAAATATTTATTTCTCAAGAATTATGTGATATTGTCAAGCTAGAATCTCGACTTTTTCTTCCTCTTCTACTACATGTTATTAATAACATGAGATCAGCATTATATTCGACTGTGTAACACACTATGTGTATCATTTTAAAGTGAAGAATAGGAACGAAACTAGAAGTTTAATTTTTGCAAGCCGAGTGTATTGATGATGATGTAATTTGTTTTTGGCGCCAAGGGCAATTAGAATTGGTTTTGGAATCCACAAACACAAAAATAGAAAAATTCCCTCGATTTACCTTTATATTATTTATGCATTTGTTGCCACTCAATCCGCCGGACCACCAACCCTTCCCCTTCTCAACTTCGTCCCTACCATGGAAGTACGCCATACATTCTCAGAACCACGGCTGGCCGTTAATTGTGAAAAGATTACTTGGAATGTCGATGTCTATCGAGAAGGCGTTGAGAATCCGGTGGGGACCCTGGTGATCAATGAAGACACTATGCCACCAAGAATTCGTAAAAAGAAGGTAGTATGGAAACTTCCCGACAGTAATCAATCCTTACCGAAATTTGGCGTTGAGGAGAAGAAACGTCTACTGGAAATATTCAAGTTACAGAAAAAGGATCGTCGTAAATCAGCAAAACGACCAAGTGGTAATGGTATGAGCAGTGGTGGGGATGACGAAACAATGACAGACAACAAAAGCCTTGGAGGGAATCAAAAGGAGCAGGAGAATACAACATCTATTACTGTACCAGGAATGAAAAATGGAGCATTGTTACCTGGTGATCCTCCTGAAAAGGATTCGAAGTCGATAGAAAATGAATCATCAATTCCATCAGATCCAAGGTCTCCTTCATCGTCTTGTCCACCTCCTGGATTTTCCCAGTCAATTTCTCCAACAACAATGATTCCTGTTCCACGTTATTTTCGTGTAGACGACAACTCCCATGAAGGTATTGCTATATCCTTGGCACAAAGTTTCATTGAGTACTATTACAGTTCCATCACCAAGGGTGAGTATGAAGATCTATATCTTTATTATGCACCAGGAGTTGTCAAGTCGTTATCGATCGGCGGTGCACATGCATTCTGTAAATCACGATTGGACATGGATCTACAATTCAAATCGCTACGGGGAACCCTATGGGATGTCACTGGTGCCGTAGCCCAAGATGGATTTCTGGAATCCATTGTATTGCATATAACCGGTAATGCGTTTCCCAAGACAACGACACCACCAAAGCCAGTCATTTTTTCGCATTCCATCACATTAATTAAACTTGCCGAGGGCTATCAGATACGCAATGATGCAATGTCATTAATTACCACTGGTTTGTAACAGAAGACTACCGGATCAGTTCATGCAAGTGAGATGGATTCAAAATGACTTGGTGGCTTCTATTCCTAATCTCAAACTTGCTAGGTAGGGTTAGCGATTTGAGTCCGAACGTATATAAGTGTTCACAATGTGGTGTATTTTCGAAATGGATAAACCAAAATTTACTGTAGCATTATGTATTAGACCAAAGCGATAGAATGATTTTAGGTTTACTCGGTTCGAAAATTGATACCCAAAGACTTGATTCAACTTAGGCACCAAACAAGATGCGCCCCACAACTTGACTATCCTTACAAACCTTCATCATTAGTATCATCCTCGAAAACGACTATTGGTGGAAGCGTGGGGAAAATCATTTGTACGCCAGGTTGATGCTGATAGGAGAGCAGAGATTCAAGTTCGGCTATGCCGTTGCGTAGCCGGGAGATTTCATCTTCAACAGCAAGTGCCGTTTCGACAGCCAATCGATATTTCTTAGCCTGTTGCATCGCGTCATCATTACCCTTTAACAAATTTTCATCATCATCCTTCTCTTTACGCTTCGAACTAGGAATCATATCTTGTTTCTCATTCGACAAATCACGCAAGGCCTCAAAATTACTTCTCAACTCTACTGACATTATATTATCGTGGAAATTATGATCATCTTTTTTGCGCGAGTGTTTCGTTACGGACTTGTGATCTTGATGTTGAATCCCAGAATACGTATCGTCTTCCAAAGGAATGCAAAATGTATTCATTTCGAAACGACTATACAGAGGTCTACCACAGACTTGGTTTGATGTAAAAGAAAAAAGAATACAGTGTTCTGATAAAATCGTCTATGAAAAAGACTTTCAGATTTTCTTGCCTTTTGAAGAGTTTGTTTGGGATGACATGATTCCAAACACTCGTTAGAAGTGAATGAATATGAACGAGTACAAGGCTATTTTGTGAAAAGATATAAAATCCGGGTTTCCAGACAGTCAACTTCACCGACGTACCTACGTAATGGTTAATGTGTCGAAAATTGAGGACACGCTATTCGATATGTCTATCGATAGAGGATATTGCTTCTGGATGATATCTGATCTTTTTCGAAGTATTCCGACAACGCAATCGCAGCTTATCTCTTACAGAGGCGCGATCTGGCCGTAATGCTATAACGATCAAGATGATACAGAAACACAAAAAACTTTGCCTACTCGTGAAGAAGCAACGACACACTACGAATACTACCACTACTTAACATGAGATCAACACGTACGTAAACTTTTGGAAATTCTAACCTTAAATAGGGTCACTGCGTCATAAATTACTGGACCATTGCCAATGGATACAATGATAATCATGTCGCAAAAAGTCATCAGATGAAGCAACATCAACCATTATTTGCGACCCGTTAATTCAGACTTACACTAAAATTTGATATGATTTGGAATTGAATGCATTCCAGATCGTAATGTACAAGATGTAACTGGATTGACTTTTAAGAACCACGTTGATCCCATTATTTCAATTAACTCAAAATCGCAATGATGATGATATAATAAGATAGAGGATATGGACTTGGTAAAAAGGAAAGGATGGAGCTTTTGAGGTGGAACACTCCCATGGACCCATGCATGGCAGCATCTCCAATTAGTCAAGCTGATGTAGGATGTTATGTTTCATGACCAGACACCAAATTAAGCTTTCATGATTTACGACATGACTGATTTTCCTTTTATATATTGTCACCCCTGCTGTATCATGTATAACTTTGAACATGGCTCAATAATGGAATTAATGAAGCGAATGTAATTCAGTCAGTTGAAGCACTGAACACTATGAATTGGGGTTGAGATCTGGATGCTCTTTGTAGGGCAATCTGACTAGGGTATTGATAATGCCTGCATCTCATTACAGCAGATATGACAGTCACTTCCTTCTTTTTTCCTTTCTAAGATGTATTCAAAGAAAATTGTCGACACAGTTAGATGTCTTTCATTTAAATGCTCATCATCTTTTCCTTACCTACTGTGCCTAAAGGCTTATCTGGAATGTCACTTGGATTGTCCACTTCAACATGGGCTGACTGCTGACTGCACTCTTGTATATTGGTGACCTTTGTATATATACAGCCAACATACTCAGCAATCTGTGTGGTCTTTGTAATGATGTCAGCAGCCTTTCAATTGACCTTTCTTGAATCATCACGAATATCCTTAGTGGGATAAACACCGCGCTGGTGATTGCCATGATTGTTAATCAACAATTCTTCCAATTCATAGTTTGAATCTATACTGCATCTGACTCCACGAGGCAACAATTTTGCAAAACACAATCAAGCTGGTAGTTATTAGTGCAATTATAAATCCAATATCCTACTACTAAAAAAGTGTTACATCCGATCTGGCCGTCAGCCGAATTTTGGATATTTGCCGAACAGTTTGTCCGGACTATAGGATCAGAGTATCTAATAAAATACGTTAACCTTTAACCATTTTGTTAATGAAGTATTCACAAATATGTCCGAACTTTACTTGATTGCTGCTTGAATACTCGAGTGAACGAAAACAAGTATTGAGGATCACTAATACGGCTGAATCGCTCCATTCCATAGTCATCCAAAATCCATAACCGGAATTTTCTCAATACGTTTCGTTGTAAACTTAAGAATATTTAAAATCACTTGCCGTGCAAATGCTATTGCATCATTGTAGTCCATAGCGGAGAGCTCTTAATAGCAATCTTGAACTGCATCAACACTGTATTTCTTTGAATTGAGAAAAATCGTTCGTGTCTTTAGCAAATAAATTGAACTGTCAAAGATATAATTTATAACTGGTTTTTACAAGAGGAATAAAATGATTAAAAAATGTGATCCATTTTAAGGATGCCTGTTTCAGTTCACAAAAAGTGTAGTATGTTGCAAAGAATACTTCGTTTCCAAATTCATCTAAAAGTTGAAACTTGAATGTTGTTGAGACTTCGTGTTGAAAACTATTAACAAATAAACCCTTTTTCCATGCAAAAATAATGTATGTTGTAGTATGGAAAGCATAATTCTTAAGAGTAAATTAGAACTTGGACCCCAGCTGTATTGCCATGAAATTTGTGAAGTAGAAATATGCATGCATTTTTGTATTAATCGTCAAAAGATGATATACATATTTGTCAGCCAAATAGAAGAATCTAAATCTCAACTTCATTTTACAAATGAACAATGTTGTTCCATTTTTACATTGATGATGCTCACGCCAAATATTTAACTCTAAAATTTGAATCAAGAAGAAATCAATACCTTGAACTGTAGATATGACATCTCTTTGTATTTGTTGACGTCACAAGAGGCAAATTTCTGTAATTTGGTATGTTTTCGCTTCCTGTTATACTAAAATTGTTTGGACTAAAAAGATACATTGAAAACACATTGATCTTGTACGTTATCTAAACATGGACAAACGATCATAGCAACAACGTATTCATTAATCAACCCACTCATTCCAACATTCCGTATGCTCTAATTATTATGATCATATTATTTGTATTCAAACTTGCGAAGCAAAGCAAGCCCAACTACTAAACATAAGTAAAATCCAAATGACCATTTATCAACGATGTGGTATGTGAGTACAGTAGCAATCACTGGTTTCCCCCATAGAAATTGTCCGAAAGTCGCGAATGCAATGATGGTTTCACCGTTCGTACCACATTCATTTGGACTAACTATAAATCCGCAACAGCTGTGTTGACCAAGGTCTAAACCCAGGTTGCTGCTATATAGTAGTTGACAATGTCTTCTTCTCCAGGTGAGTCGATCAAAAAAGTTTCTTCTAATTGTAATAGGAACATTGAAAATGGTGAGTCTCAAAGCAACCTAAGATTCTTCCAATGGAAAATCAGTTGGAATGACACAACCAGGTGCATTCTATGGACTCGACTACGAAGAACCGTCGAGAATCTTCCCGCCAAATCAATCTGCAACAAGCGATGTGACAATTGATAGTTTTGCGTATAAGGGCGATGCATCTTGGTCCGAATGTATTGGTCACACCATTTCCAACATACCAAATAGTCCG
>CAAAJI010000221.1:49191-59196 GCA_900642245.1 Fragilaria radians
TCAAGGTATGTGATAAGGTGCAAGGAAAACATTCGGTGCAGTAAACAAATGTACTTGGCAGGAAATAAAACTAGTTAGCATAACGGAAGCTTCTTCTAACTAAAACATCACAGGAAAGACCAATACTTTTGCCATTTCACTCACCATTACAGTTTTTATATTTGTGGAAATGTCCATTGCTTCATCAGAACCAGATGAATCTTGAATTTGCAGTTCCTTAATTAGTGCCAAACTATCTTTCTTTGTTGTTTCCGTAGGTTGATATGTATTATCAACCTGCCTTGCATTCTTTTCCTTGGCTTGTTTATCATGTCTGATTTCATGTGACCTAAGGAAATTGTATAGAATCCTGGAGAGTAGAGTCTTGTAGATTTGGCCAACATGGAGGAAGGTCATACCATAATTTACTATTTCAAATCACAGAAACCTGCAACATCAGCTTAGCAATTGGATAGCTGACTTGGACCTGTAAATAATGCAAAAGCTCTATTCCTCGAGATGCTACCCCATGCGTTGGATCTTCTTCAGGCAGTATATGCACAGCTTTTAAGAAAAGGATTGTTGTACGCCCAATTCAGACTATGGTTGCAACGCCCAAACAAATAATTATTGTTTAGGGAGGAGCTACCTACCTGGTCAATCATCATTGCAGACTTAAACGAAAATATGATTGGAGACAACACTGCAAAAGTGAGAGGAGAAGGAATCTTGAGTTTCAGAGCAGAGATATCAGGAGGCTACGCAGCCCTAAATGAGTCTAAGAAAATTGGTCCAGATACCTTGATGAGGTTTTTCTGTGACAACAAGACAGTAATTGCAAGATTAAACACAATTCAAACTAGAAAACCAAGCACTGGGCCAAAGGTAGGATGGAAGGCTAATGCAAGATGACCAGACTCACACTTCATCTTGACACCTTGAAAGAGAAAATACATACAAATAATTCCAATTTATGGAGTCTGTCATACCTTAAAGTATAGACTAAAAAGAAATACATTAATTTAATGACTTGATATGAAATGAATAATATTCAGTCTGACAATAATAGATTAGACTAAGAGATGAAATTGTGTACAAGTGAATATAGAGAATCTCAATATTCTTTATATTTACACATCTGATTTTGGGTAGTAAAGACATTTTAACTATTTTCTTTTACTAATATCTAATCTAATCAAAAACTAACAAAAGGAGAATGAACTCAAGAGAGTGATGCGGTGCGACTGAGAGTGACCTTCACAAGAGGGCGATGAGATCAATTTTAATCCAAAAATAGATAAAATAGATCAAAATAAATGCATGATTTAAATTCTTAAGATAGATGTCATGCGCATTCGATTTTCCTGATGTCTTGGTAATCTCTGTGTCATCTAAGGGGACACTTGGTGAAGATACTTTGCTAATGCTTGATACATGCCATATAAGCATTTTCAATGTGACTATATTTTTTATGCATTTAGAAGATTAGTTTCTTCCCCAAATGTTGACGGGATTAATTGCTCTGTCACATCGGCATCATCATCTAAATCAGAATTTTCTTTAATAAGCGTCTTAAAGCACTTTCCCAAACATATATATGCTTAAAAACTGAATCTTGGAAAACAGAATATTGTAGATCTTGACGTGAAAACATAATTTTAAAGTCATGTAGGTCCAAATTGGATAACTGGATCGTGTTTTTGACATTACAGAGGTTCATAGCGATGATCAATAAGTTTGACTTATTGTGTAGGCCCATCACTTCAAAAAGGCTTTCAATTCCTGATGACATATCCGGAGATCCCCAAAATGATGCTTTCCTCATTACTTTTGATGACTGTAGGATTATCTCTCTTAGGACTGTCAATTATATCCAGTTTTTGCTTCTAAGTGGATGATGCTGATTTGACAATTTTGGGCATTTCTGTGTCTTAAGATGAGATCGAATTCTTTGTTTGACGGTCTTCTGGTTTTCTAGCATGATCACCAGGTTGTTTCTTACTTATCCTTGCTGACATTCTTAGTCCTTGGCCAGCTTCCCTTGGGTTTTGGGTTACTCCTCTTTTTGTAGGCAAACTAATTTTGCTGATGGAAGGGTGTTACCAACTAAAATAGAAGATGTTATCAACATAGAAAATGGACTTTACTTAAATGATCATGTTGTCAACTTAGTAAAAACACGGATATTAGTCTTAGAGTTGATAAAATTTGCCTAATACTATTGAATTAAGGCTCTATCTGTAGGCTTAACAATGCTAACGTGGATTTGACTGAAAATTCCCGCTTAAAATAGCTCACTGAGTGAAACATATAATCGTTAACCAACCAAGCGTTGATCTTGGATTTGTAGTACACAAATGAGGCTGAGGAGTTAGAGGAAGTACAGCTTCAGTTGATCTTGGATTTATAGTACACAACTGAGCCTGAGTACTTAAGGAGTACAGCTGTAGTTGAACTTGAGTTGGTAGAAGACAACCACAGCCTGAGCAGTTAAGAAGTACAGCTGTAGTTGAACTTGAAGGTTGGTAGAAGACAAGAGTGACCTGTGATGCCAGAAGTACAGTCACAATTGAATTTGACAGCTTGAAATCCCAGTAGATACTTCCAATGAAAGAACAGCGAAGATGAAGATGAAACCAGGAGGCAGGAAGAGAGGAAGTGGGAGATCAAGCACAGACAATTGTTAACTCTGGGTCTGGACCAGATTACCAAATTTATATACCGCTTGGATGGACCCTTTGGGGAGGGTAACATGTAGCGGTCCAACTCAAATAGATTATGCTGAAGAGATTGAAGTTTCAGTCCTTCCAGCAAAGATGAGCATCCCTGTGGATTCCAATGCCAGCTGCTTTACGTGTTTTAGTTCTGGTGTCAGCTCACCCAAAATTGTGGAGTTTTGTCAAACTTTGCGCTTGGTTTATGTTATCGCTCGGGCCTAAGCCTCCACTTGCGCACTATCCAGCATTTATAGTCTGCCTTGCAACAACTTCACTCAAAAAGTAAATCCACAAGTGGAAAAACCGTAAGATGTGGCTTTTAAGGATTTGCACGTGTCCAAGGTTTCAAAAAACCCAATCGTTATTTCAACGGTCAGCTCACCAGGCCCGGGGCTTGTGCTTTCACGAGGGATTTGAGGTTTACTCCTCCCTTCTGCAACTACTCCCATAGCTCTTCATAGTGGGATTTACAGTTTTCTTCTGCCTCTCAGCTGGGATTGTCAACAAGGATTAATTGTTTTTTAGTTTAAGCTCAAAACTGAAGTAAAAGGAGCCCAGTTTTAATGAGTTTCTTGCTTCTCCCGCGATGCGTTTTTTTATACATTTTTAGGAGTTTTTTTACTCCTCCCTTCTGCAACTACTCCCATAGCCCTTCAAAGTGGGATTTACAGTTTTCTTCTGCCTCTCAGCTGGGATTGTCAACAAGGATTAATTGTTTTTTAGTTTAAGCTCAAAACAGAAGTAAAAGGAGCCAAGTCTTAACAAGTTTCTTGCTTCTCCCGCAATGCTTTTTAGGGTAATTGTCTTATTGCTTCTCCCGCAGTGATGAGTTTGGTTAAAAGTCAATTAAGCCTGGCGTGGGTCCAATGAAATCGTTCCCAGCTTGCTATTTTTCTGTAGAGTTGTCTCTCTGATGTGTTAGTTGAATGTCAGAACCTTTTTAGCAATTCAGCAGAAAAGGAATTTTGGCAATGAATGACAATAAACACACACACACACAAGTGTTGATGCAACCAAGATGAGCAAATAAAAAAAACGCAAGTGCTTTACCTATGTAGTTACCTTTGTAGCTGAGGGAGTCTGGGTCTTGATAAACTGGAAAGACAAATTTGTTCGAAAGTAAATTTATGATGCAAAATTTTATTTTGTGTAAATTGTGAGACGATAAATTAGTTAACTAAATCTAGTCTTGTGAACATTTTGAACTATCCTAAACATATAAATAACTCTCATTTTTTAATTTTGGGGACAAGGAACAACCAATTCTTGACCAAATGATGAAATTTTTCATTTTTTTTGGGCTTTGTCAGGATGTCACTGACATTTTCTTCACTCTTTACATATGCAAATCTCATCACTTTAGCCGCAATAGCCTTGCGGGCACGATGGTTAGCAATTGCATTATGCTTTTTCTTCAGGACACTTGAAAGAACTGGAGTATTCAAAACCACTGACAAATTATCTCAAACGTTAGAGTAGGGCCATCTAATGCCAGAACCAATGACCTCAACATGAATCTAACCTCCGAAATGAGTTCTGTAGTTATTCTGGACGCTGCTAATTCCGAATCATAAGTTGAAATCTCTACTGTCTTCTAACGTTTAGATTCCCATCTAAATGGTGTATTATTCAACACCATAAGTATACCTGTGATGGACCTCCTTGACACTAAATCATGTGCATGATCTGCATCCACATAGACAGTCATCCGGACTTTTGGTCCCTTTGACACAGGAAGGTCATTTAGAATTTCTTCTTCAGCTTCTGGATAGAAAGCTTTCCAATTTGGGTGATCCTCAACAGGGTAAGTAGGATGATCTGGATATGTTGCATCAATAATAAGTCTCCAATTTGGCAAGGTCTGTAGGTAAGAAGGTAAGCTAGAATTCTCTTACCAGCCTTCAAATGTCCTTCTCTTGGTGCCATGTTGAATCAACTCACTGTAGATGTGGCATAGGCAATATCAAATCCCCCTAGAACAATTATCCAGATACAGCATCCCATTATTGATCTATACTTAGCTGAATCTTCATCAGTACAAAACGGTGTATCATCTACTTCAGGATGATACCCTTTGCTCATGGGTGTCTTAATGGTATTCAGTTCTTTACCATTAAGGTTCTCAAATTTAGGAATGACATTTTGGATATAGGTTCTTGCAGAAATAGCTAATCCTAAGCCTTGATTCTTCCACGAATCACCAAGAAATGCTACATTTCCACCCATATAATACTCAGGAATACCTACATTCTTCAATAAATAGATAATCTCTAAGGACTTAATTACTGCCATGAGATCCTTGCTCCAAATAAGAATATCATCCACATATCTAGCTAAATATTTATAGTGTGATGTCTTTTCTATCATCCATAGATTTGGGTCATGCTTAGTCTTCCTGAATCCTAATCTGAGTAATGATTCTGCTAAATGTTCATGAAATCTTGCGGCTGAAGTCTTCAGTCGACAAAATGACTTATTAATAATTAGATTCTTTCCACATAATGTTGTATTAAAGTCTGGACTAGCAGGGATGTAAACCTTCTCCTTGGTCTTCCAATACACAAAGGTATTTCCAATATAACATGCACAACAGGAGAGTCCGCATAATTCTCCTCAGAAAAACCCAATTCTTACGGTATCCATATATTGGAAATATCCCTTACGTTCATTAAAGACTTAGTTTATTTGTTTAGGGTTTATCCATTAGGGATATTAAGAATTCGAGAATGTGTGTGTCATCAACTAATGAGTCAGCAATAGGTTAATCTCTTAATTAGTCACAACTTTTTATTGGAACTTGTTTGTTCGAATATCGTCTTTTTTACCTTCATCTTTGTCAACTGAAGAGACTACTTCTCAACACGTTTAAACATGGGTACCTACTTAGTTCTCTTCTTCATTTTCGGTTTTTGATCTTGGATTTTGTTAATTGAGATTTCATTGGTTTTCTGTTGTTGGTATTCATCTTACAAGTCGATATGACAGACTTAAGCACCATTAGAGTGATTCCTTTTTGTGGAAAGGGTGATGAATGGCCTATTTGGAACGAAAAGTTCCTTGTAAAAGCCAAGCGATATGGGTTTAAAGATGTTTTATTAGGAAAGTTGTTGATTCCCAAGATTGATGAGAGTTTTGATGAAGCTTCAGATCAAGGAAAGAGGATGTTAAAGATTATCAAATTTAACGAAATTGCGTTCACAGAACTGATCTTATCTATTGATGTCAAGACTAGTATCAAAAGATTGCTTTTAATTTGGTTAAAGGATGCAAATCAAAGGAATATCCTGATGGCAATGCTGCTACTGCGTGGGAAATTCTCAAGAATAAATATGAGCCGATTTCTGCCCCTTCTATGGTCAAATAAGAGAAGCAATTTAGAGTTCTAGCGTTGAAAAAGCGCCAAGATCCTGAAGTCTGGATTACTGAATTAGAAGATCTTTGCGTGAGACTTGAAGATATGGGTTCAAGCATTTCAGATAACCAATTTATGATCCACATGTTGAACAATCTCACTTCAGATTATGAGTTTTAATCTGCTTTAATGGAGAAAAGAGTGGGAGATGCAGAGAAGCCCTTGACTAGATTGTATTTGTTAGATCATGCAAAAATGTTGGAGACATTTTTACTAAGAATGTGAACAAGGAAATTTATGATAAGCATGTGAGTAAATTCTTGGGAAAAGTGAATGATGATTCGGACGGTTGAATATTGGAGATAGGAAGGGTATTGGAGTATATATCCAATATTCTTAGTCCGAATAAGGATTAGGTTTTAGTTTAGTTTAAGTAAAATGATTGGCGATCTTGTGTGTGAGAACAGTGAGAAGAACAGTGATGAGAATTTTATATTTTAGCAATAGTTCATCTAATTTATTTTAGTGATTACAATTTAAGTGTGAAGAGGTGTCTCAACACGTTTAGTGGAAGAAATCAAGGCTGAATTGAGTCTTTGTTTTGAAAGGTTAAATATGAATACAAATGGGAACAAAGAAGGTGAAGTTTTGGAAGAACATGCTTTGTTTGCCGGGTAATTTAAAGGCAAATGTAGAAATTGCGGTCAAATCGGTCATAAGGCATTTCAGTGCAAAAAGAAGCAAGTCAACAATGTTGGAACTAACGGTAACACAACCGGGGCAAATTATTTGTGTATATTGTTGTAAAACTGGGCATGTAAAGAAAAATTGTCTGAAATTGAAGAAAAAGGAATCTCAGCAAGCCAGTAACAAGAACAGTAATTGTGATAGACAGATGTATGATTCACAAGATGTGGCGTTCACGGCAACCTCAGATAATCATAATTTGTCCAATGATATTTGTATTTGCGACAGTGGAGCCTGTGGACACTACTGTAACTTCAAGGAGGGCCTATTTGATGTTAAAGAATTATGTAAGGATATCACGGTTGGAAACAGTAGAACCATGACCGCAACGATGGTTGGAAGTTTGAAGTGTAACGTGATTCTGTTACTCCCCACTGGCGTACTTCCAGGTTCCAACTTCACAGGTGACGTCACGTTGCCAGGCTCTAGTCGCCACTCATCTCATTAATCTGCTAAGCTGCCTTATTGATTGACTTCATACGTAGTGACACAGCTTAGTGATCATTCTCTGCTTTGATCATGTTAACCAGTCTCCCCAGTGTCAAAGACACTTACTTTCAGCACAAGGTGCTGATGAGAATCCATGGCCAGCCCACATATGAGACTCTCCAAACAATCGCGACCGAAATCAAAGCTTATGCTGCTTCGGTCCCCTCCACACTTGGAGGCGGCCAATACGGCCACCTAGGACTCATTCTGTCTGTTGACCGTTATGCTACTTTAGCAAATACTGTACCTTGGGTTAGTCCTCCTAATCCAGGCCCATTTGCTCCACCCGCTAACAGTACTGGACCGCAACTTGAAGCTGCCAAAGATGTATGGCGTGAGCTCAAGCTCTTCTTTGACCTCTGTCAAGCCACAGAGAAGGCAATCATCATGCAGATTGTTGAATCTATTGATCCAATCTATCTCCGAGCCCTGCTCAATTGTATTACCGGCCAATACTCCACCAATGTTTGTGCCGTGCTTTTGCACCTCTTTACCACTCACGGTAAAATTATCTCCCAACAGGTCAAAGCTAAAGAAATGTCAACATTTAATATGCATTATGACATTTCACTCCCTGTTGACACTGTCTTCAATGCCATTGATGATCTTATTGATCTTGCAGAGCATGCCCTGTTATTTTACTGCAATCATCAGGTCAATTTAACACGTAGATTAACGAACGATTGAGGTTGGGCAAAGGAGCTAAAGAAAGCGTAGAAATGAAAATTATGACTTAATTCTAATGTTTGTATTGAATCTTTTGGATCTTATTCAGTGTGACTTGATACGATTGGACAAATCATACATTGTCTTCATTTGTTGTTGACATATATACTATCTGCGAATTATTTAGATAGTGCTTCTCTTTCGTATCCATTTCTTTACACTCCCTCACACTGCTATATAATCGTGGGGAATTGTTTTACCATCCCATTACAGTTTTCCGATGTCTGTTTAATGTGTCTTCATTGACAGCCTTAGTTAAGTGATCAGCTTGTTGGTCATGGGTACTAATGTGATGTATAGTGATTTCCTGCCGTTCCACATAGTCGCGGAAATGGTGCAGTCGCACATTTAGGTGTTTTGTTCGTGGTCGATATTTAAATGCTTTTGCCATTTCAATCGCGCCTGAGTTATCCTCAAACACCCGGCACAAAATCCTTGTTTGCGAGGTCTGTATAGGAAATTTGAATTTCTTCATTTCTTTCAACAGTTCCATAATCGGTATTGCGTCACGGAGTGCATAGCTCAATCCTGTGTATTCACTTTCCGTTGCTGATAATGCTATCTCATTTTGCAACTGTGACTTCCATAGTATTGGACACCCGGCATAACTAATTATATAACCGTGCCTTGAACGTGCGGTGTCCTTATCTGTCATTGCTTCTATTGGGTTCCAATCCCCGCAAAAACTTGCATCAACATATACCTCTAAATCTTTTCCCATGATTAGGCGATATATCGTTCCTTTGTCACGGGTGAATTTGAGGTATCTTCCAATCCATCGCACTGCTTCACCATGCTCACGCTTTGGATTTGAAACAAACCGTGCACATTGATGTACTGCGTAAGCAATATCACTGCGAGTGGCTTTTTCTAAATAGTTTAACTTTCCTATCACTGAACGATAGTCAAAAGAATTGTCAAAATTTTGAGAATTTGAATGTCTCGTAATCAATTTTGATGATGCAGCAGGTGTGGTGCGTGCTTTTACCAAATTGTCATTTAGATGAAGGTCATTGAGGATTTGGTCAATAAGGTGTGGTTGTAACATGTGAATTGTACCATCACTTCTTCGCTCAATACTCACACCAAGAAAATCAGCTCGGTCACCTTCAACAATGATTTCCAGTTTTGCTTTTTCCTTCAGTTCCTTGATGATAGTATCAATCTCCATTTTATTTGGTCCTGCCAACAGACTGTCATCTGTATAGAGAACATACATTGTTGTTCCTCTATAGAAGACACATTCATCAACTTTAGATTGAACAAAGTTGAGAATGTTGACCAATTTAATAGCTGAGTACTTATTCCATACTCGCCCGGCTTGTTTCTGCCCATAAAAATTTCTATGTATCTGTAGGACATATTCCTTTGGGTCTGAACCATCATCCAATGCCATTCCAGCTGGTATCTTCATATACAGCGTCTTTTCAACTGGCGCTTGTGCAAATGCTTGCACATAATCTATCTGTTTGGTGTGCCAGTTATGCACAGCAGTTAGAGTCAACAACATACGTACCGAATTCCATGATGCAACTGGTGAGTAGGTTTCATTATAATGAATTCCTTTCCTCATTCTTGATCCATCTATGTTTAGTCTAGCCTTGTACTTTTTAATAGTAACTGTTTTGACGTCACGCTTTCGTCTCATTTGCCAGACAGCTGGAAGTATGATATGCCCCTCAGGTACATTGGATTTGTGGATGATAGTGAAGTTTCCATTATTGTATTGGTCATCTACTTCTTTCATCATGCTATCCAGAAACAGTTGACTATCTTTTTCTTTCATAGTTTCATGGTAATAGAACGTATCTGGGTCCGATACTGCTTTGAAGGCTAGTAGTGGATCATCATAGTTGAGTCTACTATACAGAGATGTAGCTTCATTTTTAGCTAATTCACCCTCAATTGTAGGTGTAGATATGGTACTTATATTAGTTACCATTGTCTCGATCAGTTGTGTAGCAGGCTTGGTCATACAACCTGACCTTGTAAAGG
>CAAAJI010000221.1:64710-76987 GCA_900642245.1 Fragilaria radians
GTATACTGATCAGACCAATTCAAAACCTTCTTCTTGGCATCTGCTGACAAAGATGCCATAAGACACTTGTAGAGCATGTAAGTGTCTTGTGCAGCCCGTTCCTCATTGTTGATATGTACCATTTCTGATGCAACAACTTGCTCAAGAAAGAGTTTTCCATAATTAGAGAGAAAATCTTCCTTGGGAGAATCTTCATCATCAGGGTTACCAATCTGCAGGATGAACCTGCTCCAGCCCATTTCATCAGCTCTATCCTGTACTTCTTTGAGGAATTGGAAGAGTCCTTCAGGTTCACAGTCAAAGAGCTGCTCAGAGACCTGCTGGATAGCTGCTTTGTAAATTTTTGCATGGTCGGTCTTTGAGTAGTCAAGAGGACCAGTAACTGATTGCGCCGGAGCAAGCGCGAAGGGTTTTGGCGCCCTTTTTAGGTGAGTTCTCGATATCGTTCTTTGCGCAGTGGAAGCGTGTTATTTTACTGCGATCGTCAGGCCAATTTAACACGTAGATTAACGAACAATTGAGGTTGGGCAAAGGAGCTAAAGAAAGCGTAGAAATGAAAATTATGACTTAATTCTAATGTTTGTATTGAATCTTTTGGATCTCATTCAGTGTGACTTGATATGATTGGACAAATCATGCATCGTCTTCATTTGTTGTTGACGTATATACTATCTGCGAATTATTTAGATAGTGTTTCTCTTTTGTATCCATTTCTTTATAATGCCCTCTCTCCAATGTCCCAGCAACAAATGATAGATCTTGCCTATGTCATTTTTGCTTGCCAACCAATTCTTCAACAGGATCTCCGCCTCTGGAATTGCCGCCCAACCATCAAACGTACTTGGGCCAACATGCTTCAGCATTTTTGCAACACCCAGAGCAACCTCAGCTACCTCCCTACCACCGGCAATGTCTTTCATCAGCAGCCCTTCCATCAGGCTAACACTGTTGCCAAAATGGCTGATCTTGTTGCCCAGCGTCTCCTTAAAGCTATCGCTCCCAATGACACTCCTCCACCTGCTGCTGTCTCTCCAACTGACACTGCCAATGCTGCTTTCCAACAGCGCGACTCAGCCCTTGCTGCTCGTGAGGCTGCTCCTCTGTCCCAAATGACCGAGATGAAGTCCATGATGCACCCTGGTGCTGCAGCATCTTCCGGTGTCTCTCATCCATGTTCCAATGCTCGCTCCAGCCATTGTGGTTCTCGCCGCTCCAATCCTGCTCCTCACTCCTACTGCTGGTTGCATGGGACCTGTGCCCATTCTAGCTCCCAGAGTAACACCCAGCTACCTGGTCATCAGAGTAGTGCCACCTTTACCAATATGCAAGGCAGTAGTACAAGCAACTGCTACTGGCTTCTTTTAGTGTGCATGTTACCTCTTCTGTCACCTTCCCCTATTGTAGACAGCCCTCCTTCTCCTCATGTTCTCTTTGACTCTGGTGCTATGGGTACTTTTGTTCCTAGTGCTGATGTGCAGCACCTTCCTCATCCCCTTCCAATCTCCAATGGCCCTCGTGTCCTCTCTGCTAGTGGTGATGTCATGTCTTTTGCCCTTCATGGTATCCTCCCTCTCTCTCCACATCTTAGCATTACGGCCCAGTCTGCCTTTGTGCTTGACAATCTAAGCACTGGTACGCTAGTCTCCCTAGCTCAACTCTGCGACGATGACTGTATTGCTATTTTTTCTTGTTTTGATGTCAAAATTCTAAAGCACAATACGGTTCTGATCACCGGTACTCGCACTCCAAACGGACTTTGGTCTATTCCTCTGCAAGTCCCTCCTATCCATCAAGCTAATGGAATTCTTTGTCTTGATTCTTCATGCAAGCAATTTCCCATTTACCATCATACTACCCTTGGTAGTCCAGCTCCCACTACGTTACTGCGTACCATCCGTTGCGGTCACCTCACCACCTTCCCTGGTCTTACTACGCAATTGATCAGAAAACACCTTCCCAAATCTATTGCTACTACCCTTGGCCATCAAGACCAGGAAGGTAAAAACATTAGGTCAACACACTCACTCTCCCCGGCTCCCGCATCTGTATCCAACCCCAATGATGATGTTGCCCCACCTCTTGAGCCCCGCTCCCACCATGTTTCTGTTGCCCTCCTTGATCATCAGACTCTTATCAAGTTGTACTCTGACCAAACAGGTTGCTTCCATGTCCCTTCCAGTCGCGGCAACAACTATCTCTATATTTTGTACCACCAAGACACAAATTCCATCCACGCTGTTGCCATCCGGAATCAAAAAGCCGCTAGCATTCGCAGTGCCTGGGAACAAACGCACATGCTGATCATCTGTCAAGGTCATCCTCCCAATTTGCACATCTTAGACAATGACTACCTCAAACAAACCGCAGAAGATATGCTTCATCTCCTCAAGGCTCCGATGCTTCTCCTCTCCTCAACCCGCTCACATTTGGTCCACCCATCCTCAATGCCTATGCGCAAGTTGCCGACATCCTTCGTCGCGCCATCAAGTCTCCTCCTTCTTCAGTCCAACCTGCTCCGGTCCCACCTCTCACTGCTGAGACGGTTGACACCCCCTTGCCAGCGGTACTACCGTCAACTCCCATCGCCCCAGCGCCTGTGATCGTTCATCCACTTCCACCGCCGGTTCTGCCACCTGCCCCATTACCACTTTGGAGGGTGCCCATTTTAGTCTCCAAGCCTTCTCCTCCTCTAGCCGAGAGTGCGCACTTAATATTTGTACGCCAGCTTGTGTGGCAAGAGTAGCTTTCAGTGGATTCTACAAGTAAACAAGGTTCTGGAGAGCATCGGAGTGATTGTCAATGTTTAGAAATTATTACAAAGTTACAGCAACCAAATCATCCTAGTAAACGAGCTATCGCGAGAGAATATGTTTGAAAACTGTTGAATCAATGTGAACTGATAATCAATCGGACGCAAAATATTCCTGAATCATCAGGAACTTTGGTATTTTGAATGAGCCAGGCTTGGTTTCCTGAGCTTGAAGATTACATTTTCAATGGATTGACACAATGCGCTGACTAAAGTTGGAACTTCCTCCATATTTAGTTATTGCAAAAGCAGTGAGCTTGCTAAAACACTTGAAAAATTCTTGCTAGGGATTTCAAAGCTTCTTGGTGCTGGCTGACTAAAGTTAGAGTCCAAAAGGGGTTGGAATTGGTTCTCCTGTGTGGTGAAGGCGCAGAAGTCAACAGTCAAGATCCAGAATTATTGCTTCAACTGAATATCTAGTATCCTACACAAAATGTTTATACCATGGACAAAACTGGCATATTTTATTGTCTTCTGCCAAGGTATACGTTGTTGATGCCAAATGAAGATGCCTCAACATGATTATAGGGAAAGCTAAATCTCCTGCATGTGTTGTTGGTAGAACCTGGTGCATTCCTTATTGCAACCAGAAAGAAGCATGGATGGATCAATCCATCTGTCAAATATGGTTTGATATCGTATTTGTTCCTACGGTGAGAAAGCATACAAACCAACCTGTTCTCCTCCTCCTAGATAATGCTCCAGGACATTTTGAAAGTTTTGAGAAAAATTGAACTTGTGTGGAACATTTTCCTCCACATTGTACAGATTTGAAGCAGCCTTGTGATCAAGGAATAATTGATGCATTGAAAACAAGGTACAAGTTCCTGTATCTGTGCAATGTACTGTCTTTCTATGAACTTAATGACAATGAAAAAAACGGCTTTAAAACGACAAGGCAAGAAACTAAGAGGGGGATCAGCTGGTGTTAGATTTGGAAATCCTGCCCATCTTCTTGATGCAGTAAAATATGTGAAGGAGGCTTGGGACAGTATCTTACCAACTTCAATTGAAAAATGCTTTAGGAAGGCAGATATACAACTTGAATTCCAAGATGAAATTTGTCCAGGGCAAGATATCATCAAGACTAAACTAGGTTATGAAGTCACAGAAGATATGGAGGGACTTATCGTAAAAGATATAGATGCATTTGTTCATGTTGATGATCATGATGAACCTGAATTTGTTGAAGCAATCAAAGAAGATATTAATGACTTAATGGACAAGCTCCAGAAAGTTAAGCTTGATATGAATGAAGATGAAGAAATCAATAATGACAAAGTTGTCAATCTTAATGATTCACCAGTGATTTGCAATATTGTAGATGTGTTTGATGACATTGTATCTTCAGGACCTAAAATAATGCACACTTTCACCAAAGAGTTGCATCAGGGCCTCTGTATTGCATACACAAATATGCTATCTCTAGCTATGAAAATTCCATGAGGCCAAAAGTTCAATCTGCTACGTGATTTTTTTATTTTAAATTTAAAAAATAAAGTTGAACTCGGAATTATGCCTTTTAAAATGCGCACTTTGCCGAGATGCACACTTTGCGAGATGCCCACTTAACAAAGTGCACACCTAAGCGAGAGATTACTGTGGAGACGTATGGGATGTTATCCATAAAAAAGATGTACCAAGTGACAGGAGATGCATCAAATGCAAACGGATTTTTTAAATCAAGCGAAATGGAATCTTTAGAGCTAGGTTAGTAGCTTGTGGATACAGTCAAGTCCCTGGTTTAGATATTAATGAAAGTTATGCTCCTGTGATCAACGATGTTAGCTTTCAAGTTATGCTGATTGTCAAGTTAATCTGGGGCTTACAAGCAACATTATTGATGTTGAAACAGCCTTTTTACATGGAAATCTACAGGAAGAAATTTATATGAATATTCCAGAAGGCATGAAGAATAAGGAAACCAATTGTGTAAGGTTAAAAAGAACTATTTATGGATTGGTTCAAAGTGCAAGGGAGTTTTATAAAAGGTTAGTTGAAGTGCTAAAGAATGCTGGATTTACTGAAAACAAATCCGATCCATGTTTATTGTCCAAATGGGATGAAGATGGCATTATTCTTATTATCAAATGCTTTAAAGCAAGTTATGGAAAATGTATTTGGTTGGACCCCAGAAAACCTTGGCTACATGTATTTAGGGTATAATCAAATTGGTGATTTCCCTACAATGGATAGCACCAAAATTGACAAGAAGAAAGTAAGTGTTAAGTGTGCTACAAAGACTGTTTCAATGAAAGTAAAGAAGCAGATCTGAAATATCCAGTCCTATTATAAATGGAAGGCATCACAACTTTCAAATGGAACATGACCCCTGAATATTGGTTGCTTCTGTCTGCCAACAAGTTTGAAAGTTTCTGTGATGAAACGTTTCCACGCCTTACGTGAACAACAAAGTCAATTTTTCCACAAGTGGCGGCAAGAATATGACAGCAGATGGAGTGACAAGTGCTGACATACCCATTTTGATCATGGGTTGAAGCAAGACCCAAAATCTTTTGTTGAGTTCAATGGTCAGACTACTAAGTACTTTTATATTCATTGTCAATGGTTATCAACCGCATGATTTGATCTTGTGGATCGTATCTTTGATCTAAATCTGTCATCCCCACAGTTGGTACTATGGATTACAATTGTTTGAGAGACAGTGTGCTTATGTAATGTCAGTTTTCAACACCGTTATAAAAGCTGGTCAAGCGTGAACTATTGTTCAGCGTCATTCAATCAATGAGAACGCTCATGATGTTGTGTTGGAATTGCATAGACATTATGCATCTGCTGGAAATCTGACTTTGTTCCAGATGGAATTGTCAACCATGAGGCTTACATCAAAGTATACTGGATGTCCATGAATTTCTTCAGAACTTTCAAGAGAAGTATCAGGATTTGGAAGATAATACTCACATTCTATTGTGCCCAATCATGAAACAATTGGACAACTAAGTGCATGTGTACAAGATTATGCAGATTTTTCAAGTATTGATAATGATATGACACGTACAGCTAAGCAGCTGAAGTCATCATTGTCATTTTCTGATGTGATGGAGGGACTGACAACATAGCAAACTACTCTGCAGTGGTAGCTTTGCTCTTGATCTCACCCAATCTTCCCCATATGGATTACTTTTTCTGATCTCACTCAATCTTCCTCACATGGATTACTTTTTCTGATCTCACTTGACCTTCCTCACACGGAATATTATTTCTGTTAGCCTCCCTCAGCGTAACTGTTTACTCAGTAATGGAAAGAATACAGTTGCACTGACTGTACATTTAATTTTTGGATAAAACTATTTGTAATCTATCCCTTTAACTCATGTCCAGACAAAACTTGACTCCAATATACCACACTCAGTATCTCTAGGCTTACTTGGTCTCAAAATTGACTCTGACACTTACTTGACTTGGGAAGTGTTTGAAAGACTTACAGACCATGTGACAAACACACACAAAAACATAGGTCAACAGAAAGACCAATATTAACTCACGGAAAGTTTCGGACGAGAGACAGACGGATGCCACTCCCAAGCATAGAGGTGTTTTTGTACGGTATTTAGGCTCTGCTGCTATCAGATAGGAGAACTTAGAAAAAACCAGCGTTTACTATCATGCTCTGCTATCATACTATCCGTTATTGAATTCAATGTCATTATTATTATTTCTATTATTTTAGACCAGTCTTTACATGCTTTGATGCACTGTCGCGGAGCATTAATGATAGCTGTCCTTCATTTAAACCCCACTTTTCAAAAGAAAAGATCAATGAATTCCTTATCATATCAGCAGTATGATTCCCTTGTACAGGAGATGCCTCTGGAGTAAATTCTTGCATTTGCAAATCTTCCGTTAGGTAGTGCAATGTTAGTGCCACCAGTGCTGTCATCTTCCTCGATGATCACATGTATGTTGTAGTTGAAAAAAATCTATTTCTCTTTTAATTTAATCCTTCATTTACATACCCATACAATCAGCTAACTTCATGATGTTTCCCCGATTCAAATTTCGGGAAGGTAACTTTAATGTTCAATCCGTTGAAGATGCAAGACTAATCATTTGTTGTAAAAAAGATGCAGTCCACATAGATGACAATAACTCCATTTGCTTTTGATTGACATTTGTTGCCATTTTTATTTTCTTCTGGGTAGCTAAATGAAAATGCTTGTGTAGCAATCCAAGCGTTCTTTTGTTTTCTTTTTTCACCCTCAAAATCCATCAGATCTTTTTTATGCTTAAGATTCATGTGTATTGGAATCAATGCTGAATAAGATGTTGTATATTTTGAACTCAATTTGTATTTTGTACAATATGCCCCAACACATTCACTGCTTTTCCATATCTGTTTTGTGTTATTTGGTGCCATTAATTTTATGAAACTCCAATACTCTAGTTTTTTATCCTTTCTTATCAAACAATAAACGTTTTTCATCTGCTTTTTTACTCAAATCATTATCTCCTCCCGATTCGTGGTTTACATCATCATCGGAACCGCTCATTGCGATTATTGATGAAATTTGTATGCTCTGATAGTAGATATCACTGAGGGTTATAATACTTGTTTAGATTCTACTGCTAAAAGTCAAACATTGTCCTTTTATGACCCAACAGATTTACTAATTAATGTTATGATATAAAGGTAAACCCTGCTTAACTAAGTTTCCATGCTGACACAGTACAAAGACTAATATCAATAATTCCATCTTAGTAAATGTAGATCCTCATTACAGTTTGGCACTACCCAGCAAGATTGATTATGAAAGACTATCACCCTATATTGCATTTTGACCACATGATGTCATACAGCATACGCTAAGACAAACTACACAATTAGCCAAGTCTACTGTTCATTATGCTATGCGACATCATCTAAAAGTTGGTTTCAAATGTTAAGACATAAGAGGTTAAATGAAGTCATTACTAGAGATACTTATTTCTTCTTCTACCAAGTCTATTGAAGGGTTCCATTGTGCACAAGTCTTTTTTTGGTATGACTTCCAAGATGCTACATGTAGCAGGAATGAAGACTGAATCTGAATTTCCAGATGTCTACCTTGATTTTATCAGGCAACACGGTATACCATCTGCACTCAGACAAGATAATGAGTTCACCTACAAAAAGGGGAGTCTGACCAAGGGTTGAGAAGGTCTGCTAGGATAAGCTAGAAACAATCTGGCGATCATGCTAAAAAACCAGAAGGCCATCAGACAAAAAATCCATTTCATCTAAAAATATAAAGATGCCCAAAATTATCAAGTCAGTATCATCTATTGAGGAACAAAAGTTGGATATACTTCACAATCCTAACAAAGATAATCCTTCAAGTACAAAAGAAGCTAATTTCAAAAACATTCTTACATAAGAACATTGTACTAAAAGAAAATGGGAGAAGGACCAGATGCATTATTTCAGTATCATCCTACTATGATGAAACTAATCCAGCACTCAGTGAATTAAGTAGTGTTCCGTCTAAAAACTATAGTATCCTTCGAAAACCAATGATGATTATCACGCCGTCTTCGGAATCTCCTTGTCCACGCCTTGTCAATAGTGTATCCCAATTTTAAAAAGATGTCAATGAGGTATTTGTTAGAATGGTTATTGATGTGCTTAAACCCTGGATAACCCAATGATGCCCACATTAGAATAATGCCTTTTCGATTATGACGGTGCAAGTTCCTAATTACCATTCCTTCATACCGGCTTGGAATATGCTCACCAACTGCCAGTGATAATACCCAATCTGTGATTGGGAGATACAGAGGCACTGTGAGATCAAAAAATGAGACAAAACCTTTCGTAAAGGATTCAATGTTTCCAGCACCATCATATGCATTGTAGGAAAAGTTAGTAAATTGTTTCAAAACAGCCGCTTTATACTGTCCTACACCTGCCCCGAAATCATTTATTGACTCAACGTTTTCTTCGGATATGAAATAAACAAGAGTATTCGACATTTGACTCGCAGCGGGCCTGTGATCATGTGGAAGTATGATGGTATGAGTTATGCAATCAAGAGTTTCTCCAGTTGGAGGAGAAATTAAACACCAACCACCGGTAGATGTCGTTTTACCCGGGAGGCATTCATCACGTCGTCTTAGACCGATTTCGAGAAGTGCGTCATAATCCGTTGCTTTCGCGTGACTGCAGCTAAGCTGAACATGTGATATATCGTACCAGCGGGGGCAATCCACAGGGGTCTCAACACATCCACACAGTGGAGGACAATCGTTAGCACCGTATACATCAGGGCCCAATAGACGAGAGTGATCAAAACTACTATTTATGCTCTTGGATGGACTACACCTCACCTCACTTGGAATCACGATGTTACTCTTGATAGTTGCCATTAGGTACATTGTGGTTGCTAACCATGTACAAAGTATTATCGGAGTGTATTGTTTCATTACGCGTGGCTAGAATCTATGACCAAGTTCCAGAAATTCTTTTAACTGTAATATCGACAATAAAGAATAGAAAAATAAAAAGCCAGTTGTTAGATGTTAGCAGAAAGTGTTATTTCCATAGTTGTGCTGAACGAGGTGAGAGGAAATTTGGTAATTAGTACCAGGTTGCCTGGTAACACGTTACAAGGCCAGCAGGAAGAGGGCACGGTACCAGTTTGCCAGTTACCACGTGGCTAGAAAATGTATCAATGTATCTAAGGCCAGGTACCATTTACCAGGGGATATAGTAAAGTACCTGGTAACGTTCCTGGTACAGGCATGAAAAATGGCAGAAAACTGGTAAGGTCAAATCCTATGGAGGCAATGATAACCACAAAGCCCAGCAGAACAAAACAAAAAGGCTGTGTATAGGCAAGCATAGAAAGAAAAAGAAAAATCCTAATCAATTTTATATTCAATGCCTTGGTCTCTTCAAGGGTTTGGTAACTATTGATGAAGCAAGCAGTTTCTTTTGGTATTTAGCACTGTTAAAAGTAGATGAATACCAAACATGAGAAACAGAGTATAAAAAAAGCTTTTACAGATTTTAAGGGTGATATGCTTTTCTAAATAGAATTTTTTCAAAATATGAAAGAGGAGTCACCTAGGGCTGGACAATTTGAGGATTGGATTCATGGCATTGGAAAAGATTACTATAATAATGACAATGTGCTGCTTTGTGTTCCAAATTTATATAATAGCATTTATCAAACTGAAAACAACTAATAGAGATGTCATATGGGCTACATTCAGACCCATGGGGGAGCAACACCTACAAATACAGATAGAAGAACAATATGTATAACAAATATTCATCAATACAATTGATCTGCTTTTTATGGCATTATATCATATTGATCAGGAGAAACCATTGAGAGTTATCAAATTGATCCCATCATTGTGAAAGTGTTCACAACTTTAATTTTTCACAGTCATAATGGCATGGGAGAAATTAAAATTGATACAATTAGTGATACGATCTGTGAAACTAATGCAAAAATCAGTATAGTTGAAGAAAAGGAAGATGTGTCTGTGCTTAGCATGGAAAAATATGAGGCAAGTAAGGTAAATTAATTATTCTGTATTGTTGATAAATGCAGTTCTGTACAAAACATTGCCAAGTATTTGGTATGTTATGGAACAATTTTGCTATTTTTTAACAGAACTGAGAAGAATAAGCAACTAGCTTGGGTTTTTTTCACACTCAGTATCAATGAAAAGAGTGACAGTAAAATACATTGGTATTATCGCATTATGTGACCTTCATTTTTGAAGAATTGCAGAGGAATTTATGAATACGACTCTCAAAATGTAATGTCAACAATTAGAAATCATTGCCTCCATAAACACTCCAGTATTTCTAGCTCCTTCCAAATGTATTGTGTGGAAAGAAAAGAGCAAGAACTAAGATGAGCAAAAGCACAGCAGCTGAAAAAAGTTAAGCTAGGCCTGCATTGCTATGTTTACAACCAAACAGAATTCAATTATGAAAAATGGTTGATAAGTAATGACAAATATGCTTCAAATTCCAAAGAACAGATTGAGATTGAGGAGGATGTCATTATACTCACTGCACTAGAATATACCCGATTATTGCTAGTGGAACATGAAGCCTCTGTTAATTTGATCTTGAAAAGGGATCCTAACCTAAGTATGATATCTATAACTTGGCTATCATGGAACTTGTTTCCAAAAAAAAAACGCAGAGATGGTCAAAAATGTGCAAGATATGTTGACCATGATCCAGCAGTCTCCCTGTCTTATGACCTATGGATGACGCGCAGGGCTGAAGAAATATTTTCCTTAGATGGAAACTATATCACTGGTGTTGCTAAAGCCCACACATATATTTAGGCATGCCATGGTCAAAAGGAGGAACAGATGGACAAAGTCTCTCAATCACGGTGAAATTGTGTATTGACACATTTCATCTAAGAAGTAAAGTCATAAGCTAATCATCAGATGGTGGGGGTAATTTGAAAACATGCAAAGATTATCTGAATGAGATGGTGAGTAATGCTGCTATTTTCAAACCAAACAAACCAACATTTGAGCAAAGCTGCTGGGTACATGCCCTCTCTGGTGCCTGACAGAAGGCAGTCATTGATGCACAAACAGTAACACTTTCAATTGAAAAAACACCAATAAATTTGCAGAAGTGCATCACATCCAAATGCCCCCTCCAGAAAAATTCCATATGATATTTTCACTGTTTCTTGATCCTAGATTAGTTACGTGAAAAGATCTCTTGGATTTGCATTACAAGATTCCATATTGGAAGCCATATATACAGGAGATGAAAGATAAGCTGCTGCAGCAGAAGAAGCAACTGTCATCTTGGGTGATTGCTCTTTGATATTGAACTTGTTGGGTGGGGGAGATATTATGTATCATCTTGTGTATTCCTACTAAAATCCATTTAAATTTAGATAATGCCATTGATTTCTATTCTGCTTGTTGTTGTTTCTTCTGTCAGAATGGGCTAGTGCTGCCCGTTTATCCATCAATATGTTCAGCTTCGCTTGTAAATTGAGATTGTTATTGCTACATACCGTATCTTGATGCCCTCGGACATGCTCAAAAACGAATTTTGTTGTTAACAGTTTATAGCATCCTTGCAGCATGCTCTAAGCTGCTCTAAGAGTTTATACAAATTGTAAATTATGATCTAAAAGTTACTTTATCCTAGATCTCTTGTGAATCAATTGCAACATGTTTCCTTGACCACGTAGTCTCTTTAGCTTACGTGTTAGATTCAACACTTAACATTTAGACTTTGTGATCTTAGATTCACAACTTAGATTCATCAATCGTGAATCTTGATAGATTCCTATTTGTTACTTAGGAATCTGTAATAGTTATTCCTACCTTATTGATATGACGGTCCTGACAAGAAATTAAATGATCTTCTTCATCTATAAGCAATATGAAGCATCACTAAATTCATATAAGACTATGTCTTAATTGAATTTGTGAGGGGTATAGAAAGAATGGTTACCTATGTGACCT
>CAAAJI010000222.1:24399-47203 GCA_900642245.1 Fragilaria radians
ATTGGTGCTGGTGTCATTGAAACGTCAAAGATTGTCGGTGAAAAATCAAAATAAAGATGTTGGTGCAAAGTCAATATCCTTGTTTTGTTAATTTTGTAAGATGTTTTCTTTACTTGTTTGATAAATGAGACCAATGAAAAATTAATACAAAAAGAATCATCCCAATGATACAACACTTTTAAACCAGTTATAATTAGACTTAAGATTAGGAAGCACAAAAGATTTTTCCACAATTTAAAGGAGTAGTGGTATTTATTTTTTCTTTGTTTTGAAGGAATTTCATTTAGTTGTTGATTAATATTGCAATTAGATCTATCCACATCCCAGTAGCATTTGAATTTTAATTGCATTAAATATTCTACCAGTTACAACGGAAAGTCTTGACAACGTTCTAGTTTATAATTCTGGATGAATGCAGGATGGAATTATTATTTTACTACCCCATTTTAAATCAGGTACCATTTGAATTAGCTATATCCCTGTTGATTTTAGTCGCTCACTCTGTAACTCTGTACTCGTACTCGATCACCTTCTCGAGTAATACTGTTCAAACAAAACGTGCAAGGGTTAAGGGGTAGCACCGGCCAGATTGGTTGTGAAACTTTTTTAGTAGTGTAGAAGATTCACAAAATTTGGTTGCGCCAATTTTCCTTCTTCGCTACGTTTTCTTGCCAAACATGTCGTTGTCTAAAGATGTTTGCAATCCCAAGCACAATCTTCATTATCACATGGCTTAGGTCCAAAACAAGTTTTACATCAGACTCTTCGACAGGGAGGAATTTCGGTTTTATATACTGGAATTTTGGCTCAAAGTTTCAGAATGTTTTTTAGTAGCTTCAGCCTCTTTGATTTTTTTTCGGTGGTTTGGATTAGACTGCTGATGGCACTTCTTTGAGTACTCGCGATGGTCAGTAGCACAAATGTCTTGATAAAATCAACATGCTGAACATTCTGTAACGGACTTTCTTTTAGATTGTATTGTATTTGGCAGGAGACGACGATTTCCGTGGTGTACAATTGAAGTGTTCTTATCATTTTTTGGAGCTGCACAGCGTGTACTAGGCGCATTTGATATAACATCCATGCAGTCTCCAGTGCCATCAGATTTTAAGAATTGAGTTATTCCATTCACGCATTTTGTCAAGTATGCCATGACAACTTTATATGAATATTCACTTTTTGTGCCTTCCTGGATCACAGGATAGCAAATGTCTGACAATTTTGAATGACAAACACTGGATTTATTTGGATATTTGATTTTTTGTAGATCATCCATGATATTTGTCTTTTGGCAACATAACTGTTCAATTGAAGAATGTTCAAGATTATTTTTTTTAATCATGCAATACAAAGGATTGCACAAAAGGTTCCATCGTGATGGTATAGATTTTGGATCCATAAACTGAATCTTATCCAACAAAGTATTCAAGTTGTAATGGAATACGGAAGCAGCAATGTGTTGGCAAGGTAATTTCATATTTTTGAATGATTCACAAGTACATTCTTGCATAATTTCTTCTTTCATAGTCACCTTTTGTTCAATAATACTATGTCCATATAGGCCACTCACTACAAATTCAATATCATTCACTGTTTTAACCTTGAATTGATCCATTTGTAACTTCTCTGCTTCTAAATGTTTCTGTACAAACTTTGTAATCTTTGTCCCTTTTACAACACACTGCTTTATGATTTCAATATCTTCTGCATATTAATGATTGATGATTTCTTCAATTGCATCAACTAATTGGCGTAGACTCATGGTCTTCAACATATTTTTTCGTATTTTTGAACCATTATGTTTAAGGAGAGAATGCATAGACTCGTCTCTCTGTGTGGATTGACATCCCGCTGTAAACAAATGCTGAACAAAATCAAAAACTACTTTTGCTTTTGATTGATACAATGTTTCAACAAACTGTTGTGCTCTTGGATGATTAACTAAGCAGCTATGGATATTTTGATAGTTTTCTTCAAATGCTGCAATTGGCATGGCATTGTTGAGTAATGCGTTGTACTGTGTTAAGTAACTGTTACGGAGTATCACATCCATTTGTGTTGTGGTTGAAAACAGATCTAGGGAGAAATGATAGCTACATAGCAATTAAATTATACCCATTTCATCTGCAACCAATGCAAATGCTGCTGCACCATTGCGCATCATAATTGAGCCTTCTTTTCCCAGTTCCAACATTTTGAGACCAACAAATATATCTTCATGCAATTCGTTGTGGCAAAGAATCATACCATCAATTTTGGTCTTGCCCATACAGTCAATAGTGCATGGCAATAATAGTGTCATACCATGAATATTTCTAGCATGAGTACCATCAACAATAAAAAAATCTCCATATAAGATGGGGTATGATTTTTGCAACTCTGTCTGTATAACAATTTGGTCTATGCGCCAATCCCCATCTATACCTACTTCAAAATTTCCTCCATTCTTCTTTATATCCTCACCACAATCCAATAAATCTTGTAAGGGGTTGGCCTGCTTTTTTTCTTGGCTTTCTCATGTTGAACAACATTAAAAGCAACTCATTTGAATAATCACTCCCTTTGAAATTTGTTTTCAACAGTAATTTAAGGTTGTACATGTAATGTCAGTTTTAGTCCTCAGCGCTTTATTTGTCAAATGTATTTGATCAAAATTGTTTTGAGTCCAGCCCTGTGAGTATAGAATTGTCCGTATGCAAAACAAATATGATGCTACATTTATAGAAGAGACATTATTCAATTTTGCTTTAATTGAGAACCCAACTTGCTTCAATGTCTAGACTACATGTTTGTTCCAAATCCTCCAAGATTGTTTCTGACCACATAGGTTCTGTTTTAGCAGATTTTAATCATCATTCTCAAATTTGAATCCTTTAGATATTAAAGTTTATAGATTGCACTCAACTTTGGCTTGCATTCTTTATGCCAAGATGAAAACCTCTTGACGCATTTCCCACTATTTCATTAATGCTAATATTGAAAAGATGAATTGTAGTACATGGAGTTACGGAGAAAAGGTTTCCCAGTACTTTAGGCCATCCATTTGCTTTGAGCCATCAATGTTTATCTTGACTTTTATTTTGAACCTCGCGTGTGGCAAATAGTTGCACAGACCGAAGTGATCCTTTATATCCTTGTGGAACTTTTGGCTTAAGGATGTTTCTCGCACATGGTTCTCTCTGTGTACGTTTAATTCCTGCTCTATTCCTTTAAAAAAAATGTTCTCAGTTTGGTTCCTGTATGACCTCATGTTAGTACACTCTACCTGAATTTGTGAATGTCCCAGATGCAAATAGTTCTTGAGATTCTGCGGTTTCAATATCCGATCCATTCTTAATCGCTTTGCTTCCTTGTGTGATTTATGATCTGGCATGACAGCCCATTTGTTACTTCTTTTGGTGAATTGTCATTTGCACTCAAGTTTTGTATCTCTGCTTCACTCAAGAATGCTGCATTTGAGGTATAGTTGGGAGCAGTCGTTTTTTTCTCGTCTGTGGTTTTATTTCCAGATTTGCCCGTTTCCTTTCTGGATTTAAATGGTTTCATTTAACACCTCCGTCTTCTTTGTATACATTGTCTCTTTTATATATCCCACAAATTCAGGGTCTCAACAGACATTGCAACCCGTAAAAAGTGAAGCAACAGATGTTCTCCTCTTACACGTAGTTGGGAGGCTATGGAAAGCAAATCATTGAATGTCACAATTCAGAATCGGGAACTCTATTGCAGAGTCAAGAGAAATCAGTTTGGTCCTGATAGGTGGAATGGTTGCGCGTGTCAGTTGTTGGCATTATGAGTCTAAGAGAGGTAAAGTTCACCAGCTTTTCAGGCCAATAGGAAATCAAAAATGAATTGGTTGCTGCTTCCAAAAGTAGCTCTAAAGTCCTGCTGAGAGTGCCTACAGCCCTGACATACATTGGTCAGATGTGTGGATCTTGGATTTTGTAGCAAGAACTCACTTGACAACTTTATAGCTGGTCTTACAAATTTAAAGAAAGATAATTGTAGTTTCATAAATTACGATGGGAAACGGCAAGGTCGAAGACTTCAAATTCAATGTAGATTGAAATGCTGAATGCTCTAGAAAAAGGAGCATGATCAGGATAACCAATGTACCCCACCTTCCAAATGAAAAGTTCAACCTATTCAGTTGGCTCAGTCAAACGGAATTGTAAGGTTGTTAGAGGGAGATACAAAGAGCTCAAGACTCAAAATGGGTAATTACAGAAACAAATTAAGTAACAAAATCCCAACTCAAAAGGGAAGATTGTTTGGAATTCAAATCAAATAAGAAGGAAAAATTGGGGAGCGTCAAGACCAAAAAAGTTGCAAGGAATCCATTTCTACTACTGGAGATAGTATTGTATCACCTAGACGAGGTTTCCCTAATATCCGTTTTCAAGTGCTAATTGTCTGTGCATTTTTTGGTTCCGCACCCATTGGTTCAAGTTATTTAATGTTCCTTCCTTATTGAGATGCTTCAATAGGCATTGTTAGTTGTTTCCTTGAAGTTAAAAAAACCAACTTTCTATCTTTATTTCTTTCCAGTGAACAACAAACCAATCCTTATTCAACGTTGTTTAAGAAAATCTTGAAGAAGCATGTTTCGTGAACACAAAAAGTTCTTCAAATCGAAACAGTATTATCTCACGTAGGGAATCCCTTTTTCCCACCCTATTGGGAGTTATTTATTTCGGGACCAACACATAGTTGTGAACTTCAATATATTGAGTTCAATTTGCGAGAACATTACCCGTTCGCAATTATGAATGGAGTACCATTTCGCCATAAAAAATTATCCCGACCCAACCCAAAAAAAACCCCAGCAAACCTAACAAGAATCAAGATGCCTAAGGAGACCAGAATACTACCAAGGAAGCGTACCGAGTGTTCGTCAAATTCTTCTCGACGACTTTCCTTCTCTGATTCCTCGACACCAGTACCATCGCTAAACGATGATGAAAAGACTATCATAAGTTCTAGAATTCAGAATAAGAGGTTATACTATGATTTATGGAGAGATTTGGGCGTAGATGTAACGGAACATGAAGGTCACCGACGAACGAAAAAGTTATCCTTATATAACGAGTCCAATCCGAATATTGATCATGACATCTGTCAAACCGAAAACCTATTGCTGCATAGACATAGCAAGACAGGATTGAAGAAAAATACTAAGGATTCAAGTTGCTACGTATTCTCAAAGAGTGAGATCATAAAATCATCGATTCCAATCGACACAGCGACTTCAAGTCTAGCTTGTGAGCCATCGGAATCATCCATCCCGAAATCCATGCAAACGGTTCGATTCTTAGCGAATAATGCAGCATAGATATTCTATTTCCATTCCTTAATCTGTAAAGTTATCCATAAGCTTGTCTAATTGATGAATTATGATACTATTCTACTAAACTTTTGGATTGAAGTGGCCCTAAATACTTTGCTACAAGGATTACTTCAAGCAATTCCGAGCATCCATGTTTGAATACTGACTAGAAATGCGTAGTTTAACCAACCTTCTCTTCCATGATAATCAAGGATGTTGCATCAAGTCGTCATGAATGCCGTCGCATGTTTCGTCCTCGACGTCTCCGATTCAAGTCGCCACGTCATCGATAGTCGTCGTACACAAAAATATCTTCAGGTTAAATCCAAACGTCCATAAGGATTTATTGGAGAATTCGTTAAGCTCTTGTGGACGCTCTCTTCCCATGCAATTACAACACAAAATCAAGTTGGATTTTTCTCTCAAGTTGATTGATTCATTCGTTACGCATGAATACCATTGAGAGAATCTTGAACTTGGCCGGGGGTAACAAGCACCGCAGCGTCATATACGATTCGATGAACTGCCCATCCTTCCGATTGGCTGTGAACAGATTGTTTTCAAATTATTTGGTTCAATGTTGAAGTTAAATAAATAGCAAATTCTGATTGAAAAGTATCTAAACTTAGCAACAACTCAACTTGCCTTCGCATTTGGGATAAGAAAGAAAATTTAGACTGGTGTCACATCATCTTTATTAGGATAATCCAACGCTAGGCGGACTTTAAAACCAACAAACTACATGTTCCCATTCAGGGTCACTTAATTGGATGATCTCCCCATCACATGTGTCTCTGTTGGGTTACACATATACTGAAAAAATATTTTCTTTACGCGCTAGTAATTGTCGTGTTATGTCTAAGGTAAAAAAACATAACTTAACATTACGATTTTTTTGTTAAGGATAGTTATATCTTTCAATTTCCGCTTCATCAATCACGACATTGATTTTGCTTGAATGCTATTCGTGAACGCAGAATATTCAAGTTGCACGGTTTATCACATTATAAAAAATTGCATGTTTTAAGCCTTTAACTCAACATTGTAGTGGTGTCTTCAAATATATAAATACCTAACAAAGAAACTATGTCTGTGACTGAATATACCAACATATCATGAGGAAAGTGTAAGATAGTTGTTGTCACTTACGTATTATTGTTATTATGAGTTGGAGTCACATTACTGCTGATTCTATTGTTGTTATTGTAGAAGTTACACCAATTAAGATTATTGGAATGTCAAAATAATTGTGCTGCTGTTGTCAACTCAACGTAGTATAGCTGTTCCTTTTCATTCTCTGCATTCTTTGCTTGTATGAGACTTATAATTATTGAGAAAAAAATAGTATCAATAAAGCTGTACTTTATTCTAGAATTCCACGTCAGCAATACTGAATAGTAGTATCAAGCCAGAATTCGCAATTTTACTGTGAAGTATTTCAAATACAACCTTTTTTGAAATTGCATATATCGTTGAATTTTGTACAACTAGTACAACTTTAACGAATGTAGAAAAGTACTAGTTGTCAACGTTAAATGTTTTTCCACAAAACAATGCCTGCAAACAAAAATTGCAAGGCAACGCTTGACAGTTTAATATTATTTCACCAAAGTAGAGTGTATAAAGAAGAGCTGGAGTATACACCTGCTCAACTTCTTTCTAGCACCCCTAACAACATTTTACGATGGATGAATGTGCTTTGGGACTCCGGACAGGCCTCCAGATGCCGATCCGACATTGGCACGGTCCAGCACCCTGAAGTTGTAGAAGAAAGGCTTGTCATCGTTCATGCCGAATTGTCTGATGGATTGGAGTAGTACTCGAGAAAGAGGAAACCCCACAAGAAATATTGAGATAAATGAACTGATAAAACTAGTGAAGAAGCAGCATCAAAGACCAGATGACCTATGAAGGAGACAGAATTTCAATTTTTTATTCAAATTTTGAAGGAAACAACAATAGTTACCTTTGGAAGTTTGGAATACTGGCCTTGATGACCTTTCAGTTTCGTATTCTTGCAAGAATTGATGACACAACACACTTTTTTTACTTAACTTGAAGATGCACGAGAACATTCCAAATGCTTTGAAAGCACGCTTAACTTCTTCAAAAAAAATGCAGGATGAACAAAGATGCATCTTGGCAAACTGTTCTGGGTTCATTAGATCCAGTTTTTTGTGAGTTTTTATTGGTATCTTTATGGTTTGAAATGAATTAAAAACTAACCCAAATTTCTATGTCTTTTCCTTCAGCAATGAGGTTGACATCCCAATAGTTGGTACCAAGGCAAATGATATTGTGCAGAACATCTTTGGACAGAAGATTTTCAACAAGGAGGAGGCACTAGGGAGTCACAGCATTCAAAAATTTGGCGCAACACATGTTGGACAATGCGGATGTTCAAAGGATGAAAAGGATATTCGGGGACAATGGAAGGGTAAAGGAAGGGTTTCGGATGTGTATGATGACAATGAGTTGCCTCATTCACATGCAAAGGTGGCTGAAACGTTGTGTTTTGGAGGTGCATGCATTTAAAAAATTTGATGAAGATGATGAGTTTAGTGTTGTGGCACTTGTTGTTGTGGTGTGTCTACTCTGAGTTTCATTACAAGGTACCAGAAGATGTGAAAAATGAGAATAAAAAGGGCTAGGAGTGAAAAATCCCATGATTAAACAACAGGTGATTGTGACTGGGAATCAAGCTTCCGTGTTTTTAGACGAAATTCTAGAAAGTGATGGTCCATGGAATTTTTTCGACTTCGTGATTTCTAGTTTAGTTAAATTTTTTTGCACAAAATTATGTATTCTTTAGATAGTTTTGTACTATAGGCGTTAATTTCCAGGTATCTCCATGATAGCAATCATCCCAAGAACGTAATAAAATTAATGATTCAAATGATTAATGCCTTAAAAACTATCTATAAATCAGACTTTAGATTATGCATTTTATCCACTAACAACAAGAAGAAGATCTTATCTCGTTCCAGAGTAATACTGTGATTTACATTATCAATGTTTTGAGCAAAAATCATTTGAATTACAGTTTTACATCACTCTTAAGAGCTCTCAACATGTCAGCTGTGGATATTTTCATTGTATTTGCAAGGCAAGTGCTTTCAATTATTCTTAAGCTTATAACAAAACATTTCGGACTACTACTTTAAGTTACAAAACAAATTCTTTGTCCTATGGTAGGCTAGATTATCATGGCTATAGTCGTACTTTTATAACATATCCCTAGTGACTCTTCCGTTTTTGAACACAAAATTTGTTGAACACCTGTCTGGGTGCTCCTGCAAATCATTGTGAATACTGTGGCCATACATGATTTTTGTGCAGCCTCTGATGCAACTAGCTGGGTCTAGTACAGAATAATTGTACGTTAAGTTTACAGAAAAAATCGTCGTAAAATTTCTAGTTTTAATTGTAACTACATGACCATAGTAACAAAAATGTGATGAAAAAAATAGTAAAATAATTTCAATTTCATTATTTCCTAAAGTAGTTTATCGAAATCAATCGTTGACACATTCTTACATTCTCCGCAAACCACAACTGTCAATAAGAAAAAACCGAACCTGTTGAGCGCAACTCCAATGAAAGAAGCTACATGCATTTTGGTTTAAGAACTTTTACTTGATCACACTTGTTTGCCGTCCATATATATTGTAGATTGCATCAATAAGGCAAGAAATCATATCCCACAAAACTTTGCGGCGGGGATACTTGTGTTTCACACAACCATGTTCAGAAAAAGAGAAAAATCCTGCAATGCAAAAAGATTTTGTGGCAAAGGAGACAGGGTTACACCTACAGTGATGAAGTTCGTTACTGCAGGGTTGTGTGTACCACCTTCTGCTTCACCCTCTGCTTCACCTTCCCCATTGTTTGGATCGTCCCACACAAGCTTTGATTGCGTCTTTGCCGCTAGTCTCCTTTGTGTTGCTTTCAAAGCTATCCGTCTGATATCCCAATTCACAATGCTAACTGTTGCCTCCTTATCATGTTAGTCTCCCACATCCCACTCCGAATATCTACTTTCTCATTCCTAACTGAATTTAACGTCAACCGAATTTCCTTCATCTGATTTTGAAGCATATGATTGACCGACCCAACTCCTCCCATTATAATCCTCTGATTGTCACCTTACTCTTCTGACGGCAAATATCAATAGTAGATATCCCCTTGTCACCTGTCACCAGCACTGGAACCTGCAAGATCGGATTCATATCAATACCTTCTTCCTCCATTTCCCGTAACCAACGCAATCACTCTTTATCTTATTTGAATGCTTCATCAAAATACAAAATGTATCAGTGACCAGTGAGAAAAGCAACCATGAAATGGCCTTAGCAACAGGAAATGCTGTCAAATCGGGCAATTTTTAACACAAGTTAAGCACAACATTAGTAAGCATAACTTCTTTTAATCCTTACATCATGATTACCATTGTTTTCCCAAATTAAATAAAAGCACAGCCTCCCAACACACCGCTCTTCTGCAACCTTTACATCAAGGTAAGTTAATTCAATATCCGTGTAAACATCAGTTACTCTCCCCCATTCGTCTGTACAAGCACTGTATGAACCCAAAGGGCCTCCTTCTGTTGCCAAATATTCCTCTCTTTTGAAAATCCGCTGTGCAAAATGTTTTGCGCTATATCTTTGACTCCTAGGGTATTGTTATGTTGTCAGAGAATGAAAACAAGTATGGAGACATCCTTGCAGAAGTGTTTATCATCAAATTAAATTCAAGCCAAAGTCCTTTACTTACCAACACACAGTCAGCCAAATCCATAATCCCCATAATCATCTGCCATTGCACATCTCTCTCCTCTTGTACATTTTTGACCAGTTTAAGTTGTGTTTTCAAACAGCTAGATACTTCATTGTGCACACAAGTGTTATCAATACCTGCTTGGGTTGTATTGTCACTCCTTCCAATTAAATAAAACTGATATTCCAAAATTGCACATCCCAAACTTTCATTCCAAATCACCTGCAAATTCTTTGATAGAGGATTCAGCTTCTTGAAAACTTGATGTAGCATTCTGAATTCCTTTTCTGTCAAATCATTTCTTGCCAGTGAAATGACATCTTGTTTTCTTGCCTCTTTTTTCACCTTTTTTATCAACTCATTTATTTCCAAGCAATTTCTTGGGTCCCCCTCCATCCGCGTAGTATTCCAAGATTTCAAAGGTTTGGCATGTATAACAACATATCTTTCTTGTAAAATTCAAGTGTGATTGACCTTGCAGGTTTTGGGACTGCATCAAGGCCAGGGTCAGCAGTTCCAAAATTCTTCGCGTGCTTTAGCAGTCTTAGCTACTTCAAAAATCAAATAACAAAGTGTAGGATGTAATTGCTCCGTAAGTTGGATTGTTTAAGAGTATTTATCAATATATTTTCTCTCCAGCACATTTTAGCCAAGAGAAAAAGGTAAGAAATAAAGGAAAAATTCAATTCTGAATTTGAACATTTACTTCTTCCTGAGATTACTAGGGAAAACCCAAATACTTTTTCAGAATGAGGGAGTTTGATGGTAACTTAGGCATTACAATTAAGGGAAAGCTCCAAGACAAAGCTTGTACATGTACATTCAAGTTTCGTATCATAGATCTTATGCTCAATTGGACCTTAGTATTCTTTCTTGGGTAAGTTTCATTCCGTTTTGGTATTTGCTACATAATCGATCATTCCCATATTGTGAACAGTTGTACCCATAGGATTCCAGATATCGTTGATTGTCTCCCAGATTGGTTATATTCGCACGTACGATGACACTCGGTTGTTCCTCATAAAAGACATGTGTCGGATAACCAACCGATCGTTCCAAAAGATTCTTCATCCCCCGTAAGACTAATGGCTCAGCACCCTGAACATCAATCTTAATCATGGCGACAAACATGGTATCATTCATATTATTCTTGTTGTTTGTCGTTTGAGATGACAATGTTGGAGTAAAGATATCATCCAATCGTATAGTCGGTACAGTCTCATACTCCAAAATTGGTCTCCGTACGACACCAATTGTATTGGAGAATAAGGATGCTTGATCTTGCTTATCGATCCACTGTGGTTTGGCTATTGTTATGGAGGATGGTTCTGAAAATTCCACAACAGCTGCCTTGATTATTGTTAGGAGAGATGTATCTAAATTTGGATATTGCTCTACATTCCTTCGCCATGCATGACATAGGTCAACTAAGTTGGCCATGACAGGTTCAATGGCTATAGTACGTATCCCCAATGTTAGTGCCGCCAATGTGAACAATCCAAGGTTGGCTCCGACATCAATGAACAATGAGTCATGTTTGTTAATGGCATTGATTTCCATTTCATCTAGGATTAAATCCATTAGGAATGTTGGATCACCATGATTGCGTACGACATAATACCATGCATTACTCAAATTGGAATGCCTCGTCCTCGGATAATTTTTGGTAACAATTCTACGACTTGTCGATGCATTCAACATGTAGGTTGCACAATCGATTGTATACGGTGATAAATGTTGAAACATATCCTTGGATGTCAGTTTATTCCTGCTGCTACTGCTGCTTTTGTTGTCGACGCTGCTGCTGTTGTTGACGATTGTGCTCTTGTTGATGGCGATCTTGTCACTATCTGATTGTTTGGTAGTTGAAGTACTTATTAACGTATTGCTTGGATGATTGTCGTCATATGTAATGGATGTGTTGTATGACAATTCTTGAATATCCTTGAAATCCTGACTGCTGATGTGATTGCTCAAAATCAATTGTGTTTGAGTGGTAGATTCGAATTTAACTTCCATTTGTTCATATTTGGACCATTTTAACAGTACTAGAATCGCAATTAAACATAGAATAATGATCAGAATAATAGATTGATTTTTCTTTTTGTTATTGGTGTTGGTGGTGGTGTTATTGATGTTGCTGCTGTTGCTGGCAATGTTGTTACCAACTTCGGTGAAAGTCATCGTTGTTACACTTTTTGGAAAGAAGCCAGAAAAAATTGTGAGGGACAGACAGACTAAGAAAAAGTTACAGAGGGAAACACGTTTCCAAACGCACAAAAATACGCTAAAGTAAAGGTCTGTGTGTGGGTGCGATAAAAAAATACGGTTTCATAGCAACTTTGACCTTTCTACGAGCTGCAACTGTTGCTCCTGTTTGCGAAAACAAAAACTTTCAGAGGTAACATTGGAAGTAACACGTACAACCATTTTGGGTTATGTCAAGCCAATATTGGCTAAATTTCTTCCACCAGGATTGCGTTTTTTGTTTTTGGATGGAACAAGTATTTTCCCCAATTCTCTTCAAAGGAAATTGTGACGGAGTTGCTCTTGAACTTCATCTATGGCACTACCTAGTGAAATACTATCGCCCAAATTGTAGTTGTCAGTGTTATCAGATTATGATAATGAACATCCTCATCGTCATCATCTAACGAATTGTAATGTTAGAATTTTTCATTGTAGCGCTTGACAAGGGACTTTTTCATTTCATTGAAGAAATTTGCGTGTGTCCTGGAATACTCATCTACTGTAACTGTATTCATCAATGTATGTCTTGGATCCAAAAGCTTCTACAGCACAGATATGTTCATTCCTTGGAAACTTCTATTGAAATTGCTCAACAAATCTTGTCTAAGCAAAGCCACTGTTTTTGCTGCACTCTCAAACCAATCGGCATGAGGAACACCTCCTGTTGACGTAAATGTCATAAGTTTTCTTTTTCCCTGTAGTATTGGAAATGTTAATGATCATTATCACCCAAAAAGTCTATATTGCCAATTCAAAAGATTCCAATGTCCTGCAAACATTTGTCACTAGAAACTGTTTGTATGCGGCTTTGAATGATGAACGTAATAACCTCATCATTGCTTTCATAGAGGGTATATTATAAGTAATAAATTCAATTGATCCTGAGTTATCCACGACTAATAAAGGTTTATAGGACTCAGCAATTCGCTTTAAAAATCAAATTTCCTTTTTGAGACAATAGTCCATGCACTTGTTTAAATCTTTTTGTTGCTTCACGAATAGTACGCTCCATCAAAGGGTGTTTGTTCCTTGAAGAATTGTTTTGATCAATATCTATGTCAATTTGTCAGCTATATACTTTTATAATTGTTGTAGTATTTGTTGTGATATCTCAGAACTAAACTTTACTTCCTTGTTGCACTTCGGACAAATGCCCCAACAACATCCTCCTTCACTGCCATATGCTTTATGCACCTTCTCTTTGTTTGCGACCAGTCTCGAATACACGTTAAGAAATACCCATATTCTCAATCTTTTTGCTAGTTTCCTCCCCAACGATCATTTGCCAAGCCGAGTGCAATGCTGCACGACAACCGTGCATGTGCTTGTGGGTGCGAACTAATTTAGTGTATCTGTACAAACAACATGTATTCATTTGTGCATCAATCCACTATACTTTCAGTGTCGTGTTTACTTGTAGAGCACAATCAATTTTACAAATTGCATACCAAGAAAATGCTTCTGTGTCAACATCTTAAAGTAAACCATGATGTGGAGAATGGATCAATATAATGATATTGGATATGCATCAATGTGCATTTAAAGCTAAGAGCATTTAAATCATAATGGATTAGAAAGATTTGTCTGCAATAAGAAGGGAAGGAGAATACAGTGCACAGTGATGGCATTAGGTTTCAGGTTGAGAATTGCAAGTAGCTGCACCAATAGTCTGATGAAACATTGGAAATAGCTTAGTGAAGATATGCCTTAATGACCATCTTTCACTGGAAAGAGAAGGTGAAAGGCTTTATAGATGGGATTTATTACCAAGCAGAATGGAAATGATGACGGAATTTTTTAGTGACTTGTTCCGTTGTTACTAACGGACTGAATCCACAGTACTTCGAAACCGTTGACAGGGAAGGACGCTGTAGAAAGAAAAAATATGTGAAAGAAAATTGAGAATCTAGATTGTTTTTAGAGTCTTCAAATCATTCTTCAGATATTCTTTCAAGCAAACGTAAGTGCATTTAGGTATACAAAGGAGAATTAGTTGCCTTACACTTTTATCCTCTTAAGAAAGCTCACGAATAAACAACTAAAGCAACATCCAATCGAAGGCACCCAATTCAAGTACATCTGGTAGAGATACAGCGATTTGACATTCAAGGTTGTATTTGCTATTTTAGTGATAGTGGATCAAAGATTGCATCCTCACACGGTGGACTGAAAGCATGTTCATACTCTTAATTTTCTCCGTTTTTTCACACTCTAACTGTAAGCTTATTTTTCATGAAAGCAGTTTAGCAGCATATACCCCATAAGGACTACAGGCACTAGACCACTCGTTGCGTAAGAATTTAAAAACCATCGGCTTTTTCATTTTAAGGATTTTGTTTGCGACGTTTCCTCTGCTACTCATTCACTCGATTTTCCAAGGTGAAAGACAAAAAGTCACCGACATTTGGAGCAGCGTAAAGTTTCACCAAAGAGGAAATGATTACCATACATGAAGGAAATGCCTCGCGCTATATCCTTTACGCTGGTGTAGCGGTAATCTTGATCTGCTTTGTTCTCTTTATGACTGAAGATGTGATATTTTTCAAACAAGATGCGTTACGTATCAACCCGAATATGAACACTACTTCCTCCTTCTTATACTTTCGGACAAAGAATAAAACAATCCATGAATTCAATGCAAATTCAACTTTCCATATCTTCTCACCTATCCAACAAGAAAAACAAATCATGAATATAGCCATTATTCCTCCCTATTTTGAATTGGATTACAATTATTGTTCAAGCAGCAATGACGTCCTTGATCGTGGCGATAACTATGGAACATCCCATGAAAAGACAAGACCGTATTCCATTACTAACTATACATTTGCTACCTTCCACAATCACAATGTATGTTCCAATTTGTCAGAAACATTACATGCCATCAAATATGGAACACGAAAATGGATTAATGAGTCCATAACCAATTTAACAAGCCTGGAACGAGAGGAATTTCAATCATACTTTGTTCCTGATCAATGTGATTTACCATACATATCCGCTCATGATGCTTGTTCCATTATGGGTCATTATTCCCATGTTTTGACGGTTGGTGATTCGCTTACTCGACATCTTCGACAGGCTCTGTTAATTACACTTCGACGGGACCTCATTCTTGGTGGTATTGAAACACTAAATAAACACAGAGAGGACAATCCTTTTGATTGCCGTTGCGATGGACAATTCAGTGAGCATGCACATTGTCGACAAAATGACAACTTTTTCAATGTCATGACACCACGAGATCTCAATTTATGCTCAAAGTTACCATACCAGGATCAATTTCATTTTGATGATGAAATAAAGTGGCCATCAATCAATTGTTCCCTACCAGAAACAAAAGGTGTCTTACTTCTCTTGCAGGGTGGTCTACATTTTGGAATGAATGCAGATGAAACCATGAATGCCTTTGTTTTGCCATCTATACAGCATCCCAATTATCATGAATGTGCAAATGCCAACAAGTTACGTGTCATATGGATTGCGTTTTCATCACAGTCAAGAAGTGTGGATCAAAAGTATCCAACTCAATCAAGAGAAAATGCCATTCTATTCAATCAACAAATGAATCAAAAGATTCAAGAAGCCATCCCAAACATTACCATCATTGATTGGTGGAATTTGACCTTGGACGCCCAAACTTCTGATGGTGTACACTTTTTGACAGATGTCAATCTACAGAAAGCAAATCATTTTCTACATGTTGTCAAACTCTTAACCTGAACAATGCTAATTGGCAGAAAATAAACAATAGAAACTGTTTGATGTGAAATATCAAGCTAAAGATAAATTTAGACAAAGTTTGAAATGCTCTACACTGCTTGTCAATTCTGATTGGGAACAATTGGCATTTATGTAACTGACTCTAAGAGAATGCAACATAGCAAGGGTATGAGAGAAGGTTTGCTAAATTTGAGTGAGTTACAATGGCATACACCTTTGAAGGAGGCTTGATTTGAATTGGATCACATCTCATTTGTTATAAAACTATTGCAAGGATAAGCTATAGAAATTACATGTACGGTCTGAAATATTGTTATGACTTACTACAAAAAAGAATAATTGGTTGAATGATGAAGAGATTTAAGATACATTAAGTACAGAAGTCAACAAGCATAATTTTAGAGACATCAACCAACTACAATTGATTTAATTTCCTAGATGCTATCTTTATGATGGAAGCTATTTAGAGCCTTTAATTGCCCAACTGGAATTAAAGATTGATTCCAAGAAATCCTTGTCTATGCCTTTCATATTTTCCAATTTTTCTAAGATTGAATTGAATACAGAAGAAGGTGAGAGACATAGACAAGCAAAAGGAGTTATGATTAAACCATTTCAAGCATTACAACTGTAATACCAAAAGAAGATACCATGGGCAATGTTGTTAGCTCTAGAATAACAAATTTATTGGAACGATTCATGCAACATTGCAAGCCGAATAGTGCCAAAAAAGAGAGATAGTAATGTAGTAAACTACATTCATAATGTGGATGTGTTGGGAAGAACTCAACACACTGTGGTGAAGTACTTTTCTCTTCATCGTTAGTTGAAAATGATCCAAATCGAATTGATAAATTTAGTTTTTTCCACAGATACAAAACGATGAAAGCATAATGACGTATGACGACACATGACTAGTGGCAAGTCATATTTCCGACGAAAATGAAAATAATATAAATCAACTAGATCTTACGCTAAATACGCCTGAAGTAATTGTGAACTATTTCGTTGTAAAGAGTTCAAGCGTTGCACGCGACAGTAAAAATCCATGTCAAAATCAGATATTTCGTCCAAGATATGCGTTGACCAATTGAATTGCTCTTCGTATCATGGTATTGAAAAGAAGGAGTGGCTGATGCAAAGCCTGTTTGTGGTACAGGTGATGAAATTTCTGGAAAAGAAGAAATATCGTTTGCAAACAGTGGCATATAGAAGCTAGGAGATTTTTCGGCAGTTTCAGATATTACCGGAGGTGAGATATCAGGATACATGGGAAAAAGTTCTGAGGGAAGTTTAATGGATGAGACGATCGGACTTGTAGCCGCTGTAGGTGCAGGAGTCATGACAGCCATTTCCTGTGCTCCTAGACGAACAGAGCAATTGGTTCCATTGAAGGCAAGTGTGTAATTCCAACATCGAAATTTGGATTGGTCGTTATTTATATGCATAACATAAGGACATTCCAGATTCCTCTGGGTATTGTCACGATAATTGTTTCGTAACTGGAGCGTCGCCTCTTGTAGAGCAATCACAATTGAAGAATATGGCAACGGGGACAGGATTGAGTTGATGAAGCAGTTATTTTCCATAGTTAACTTCCCAGTGCTGAAGAAGTCTACAAAACTTCGATACAACTAACGCTTGTATGAGAGACAAAGAATAGAAAACTATTTTTTGAATAAGTGACTTACGCTGGCATCATTGTCTGAGTTGTAGAAGTTATCAATAAATTGATTATTCAGGAGATCGACATCAAATGTCCCAGGAAGAATAGTCAACGAATTGATTTCAAAAGCTGAAAAGCTCAATAATGATACTCCACCTGGCCTTACTGGTTTTGTTGGTCCCTCATTACTCTGAATGTAAGAATTAGATTTCATTGGAAAAAGGAAGTGCATGAGGATTCACATTTCTTACTTTGAACTTGCATGACTTAAAAATAAATTTTAGAGACGCCTTTGGTTTTTGACTGGAGAAATCTTCACTTGCTACTTTAGCTGTCGCAGGATACGTATTTTGTTCACTCTGAAATAATCGCCTTGAAAACACATATTGTTGAATGCTGAAGATTGAATCTCCGAAGTTATTGGAAAAAATACAATCCATGAACGTTACATCTCCATTGGTGAGACCCAGAGTCACAGGACTTGAAAAATACTTATTCGGTGCAAAGTAATCTACTGTTACTCCCTGGACGGTAACATTGCTGGTGCTCGAATCGGCAAATCCAAACGAATGGGGGTCGATGATGATACCATGAGTTCCTGTTCCATCGATCACACAAAAATTATCCGAAGAAGCGTCATTTCCACATTGAACTAATGCATTAGATCGAAGAACAAGCGGAAGTCTATCCAAAAACCAACCTGATGTATCCATTTCGGGTGTCTCAAATTTTGTGTGGGGACACAAGACGTACTTCCTATGGATACTTAAATCTTTCACACCGAATTCTGCGAGACTTATCGATGTCAAATTGCTATAGCATGTAAGAGACTGACTTGTATGCATTGTGGCCAGGATTACAAGGACTGGACGTTCCAGCAAACGAATTTTCATCGTAGGAAGTGAATTTAGAGGCGAAAATGAAAAATGAAATCGACTTGGAATTGATTCACATTTTCTTGGCATGGTTCAACGAAAGAAACAACGTAAACAAGGTGAGTCCCACATTGGAGATTTTAGTTCCCACAATCACACGGAGGTAAAAATAAGGTTAGGGGGAGAAAATACTCCTCCTTTTTTCTTGGATGAAAGCGTGAAAGTAATAACGTTCAGCTTTAATTTTTGCGATGTTGTCAAAATGTGTGATGCAATTAGGAAAACTAATTATGGCAAATCAGCAGATGCATTGTAAGTTTGTAGCTACATATTTGCTTTTATCTTCTAAATCTCATTTTTTGTTGGATGACTACTGACTGGAAACAGATTTCCGATCTAACGACATGGCATCCTTACTCCTTATAAATTTGAACCATTATGATTTTTCGAGCTCAATGACTTGCAGTTTTTCAGATATGCCAATATAACCCACTCGCCAATCACTAGCATCCATCTATTCATGAGGCAACAATGATGGATGGCATTGTGAATTACTTCACTCTAGGAGCTTTGAATAATTGTGCATTATTAGGTGACATATCTGAAACAGATTTTCTCTTTTGCAGCTGAGTGATATTTTGGCACTTCCTTGATTTGTCATGAACATCATCCTGATCTATTTCTTTTGAGAAGGGGGTGATCATCTTCATAGAGTCTCACCATAGACTACTAAAAGCTTGATAAAGGTTTTTCCAACAAGTCAGCACACTTTCCATAACTATTTTTCACTTTTACCAATTCAATCATAAACTCCAGTGCTTTTGGGCATCAACTCATGAGATGACAAGATTGGTTACAGCTATTTCACTTCCGTTCATCAATTTGTCATAAAGCGACTAGTTTTCCCCCGTAATTTTAGGTGATTTTTTGCCACCATCATCAACCTACCTTTTTTTGTTGCTTCCTAAATTTGTTTGGCACTATTTCCATCAAACTCATTATTGCGAATGCTAAATCTGTTAAGTCTTACCTTCAATTCCAGAATCCTCATACCTTCATCAAGTATTTCTCACACACATCGATTTCAACTCTGCCTCCTTTGCGATTTGTGACGTATAAAATTCATATTAGATTCTTAACTATCAACCATTATCAAAATCACAAAGCTTGAAAGACATATAAAAAGATAGTCAACCTTTATGCAGTGATTACTTAGCTTGTGAGAAGTACAAAAGTAGACCCTATTTGATAACCGACACCCAAATCTATTTTTCACGATAATGATATTGTGTTTTATGGATGGATTAAATATTTCCAAAGAGTGTTCCACTTTAGTAATATTTACATGTTGGTATTGCTATGGTAAAGCAAACTGCATAACTGCATTTCTTTCAATTTGGATTCATGATTTCTGCAAGTAACATATACTTTTGCTTTTTTGTAGTGTATCAGATGATGCAAAATAAAGCAAAGTGAACCATCATGAGAATTTCGATATTTATTGTTGTGACATTTCAAGGTAACAACAATGCCAAGCAAATCACACCCCATTAGTATTTCTCTATGTTATCCACACATCTTGAGATTGATTATGACACTTTTTCTACAAACACCAACAATAACTTCCCAAGAGTCATATCAACAACAACTTACATATTCCACGAAAAAAAGTAAAAGAATTAACTATTTTTTAATTTTAAAATACGATATTTCACAATTACAGAAAAACAAAACGAGGACAAAAATAGTTTTAGAAGATGACAAAAACAAAAAGAATAGACATGAAAAGATTTGCTGTCCACATGGATCCTGGATGACGAGTTCCAGATGTTGGAGATGAAGTAGGAGAAGGAACTGCAGTCGTTGGTGTCGTCGCAACAGGGATTGTTGTAGTGGTAGTTCCAGATGTTGGAGATAAAGTAGGGGAAGGAACTACAGTCGTTGGTGTTGTCGCAACAGGGATTGCTGTGTTGGTAGTTACAGAGGTTGGAGAGAATGTCACTGGCACCGGAGCAGTTGTCGAAACTAGCATGGGTGAAGGTGTCGAAGAGGCAGGTGTCGTCGTGGTGGTGGGAGATCCTTGTACTGGACATTCGGTGGCATTGAACGTAAATGATGATGGGCATACGGAAGCCGATAAATCATCGTTGTATTGCAAAAGAGAAGGACACTCGAGATCTGCTTGTACGTCATCAAGATAATTGTTATCAAAAATAACTTTTGATGTATCCAATGTCGTAACGATCGAGGACAATGACAATGGAGATACAATTGAGTTGGAGAAACAATTATTTTCCATCGTAAGTGTCCCAGTGCCATAGTAATCTATAATACTGCGGTATGACTAACTTTCAATGTGAGAGTCGATGAGGTAATATATAGAATGATCCAACAAATGGAATTGACTTACGGATTGATCGTTATCCAGCCTGTAGATGTTATCTGTAAAAATGTTGTTTCGTAGAACAACATCTAGGGTACCAGGTATTAGGAATCCTGTTGAAGCATCAATCCCATAAAAGGCCAACAAAGATATACCTCCTGCTGTCTGTGGAATTTTGGGTCCTTGATTGTTCTGTAAAAAAGGATGAGAATTTAAAATAGAGGAATTCATTTGTACGTCAACTTTCTTACATTAAAGTTACAGGAATCAAAGGTAATCTTAACATCTAACTGTAATTCTCGTTCCACTATTCCTGTATCATCACCGTCTTCCGATTGTAAACGTCTAGAGGGGAAAAAATAATGTTTCAAATCGAGTAATGGATCACCAACATTGTTGGAGAATATACAATCCTTGAATGTTACATCTCCAGTCTCAAATCCAACACTGACAGGGTATACTGAATATTCACTATTTTGGGTGAAGAAATCGACGGTAACTCCTTGAATAGTAACATTTTCGACAAATGATTCATTGAATCCCCAATTTAATGGATCAATAAGGATACCATAATCTCCATTTCCATCAATAGTACATGAATTTTGTGACGAACCATCGGATCCACATTGGACTAATGCATTCGATCGTAAAAATAATGGATAATTGTTTGTAAAGGTAAAGTCAGAATTCAAAGTCGCTGCATCAAACTTGGTATTTGGACATAGAATATAGGTTCGATGGATGCTTAAATCCTCCACTTCTGTTTCAGCATCAAAGATGGAAGTAAAATTAGAATGACACTGGATGGATTGACTATTACTATAGAGTACATTCCAAAGAAGAAGACCCAATAAGGGGACACGAAGATTACCCATGTAACGATTCATCGGTTTTGTTGTTTGTTTTTTTGGATACTTTTTCCGTCCAAGTTCTACAGTACATTCATAGTGTAGCAGACATCACAGGGCACCTAAATCCTACATAGATTCTGCTACTAGTACTACAACAACAACCAGTGCAGCAGTAACAACATGTATCACTATAGAAAGCAACGACAAGTAAAGTACGTTTCGTGGTCCAAACCTATGTTCGATATGCAACTATGAAAACTAATTCGTTAAAAAAATCAAAGGTTTTTATTTTTTGGGTGTGATTTATCATCTGCCAATACATACCAAAATTTCAACTTACATTCTCTTTGTTTCCAAGGAATCTTTTATATACATCACACTTGTATGAACCATGATGACTATTCCTTGTAGACTAATTTTCCCACCAGACAAATGTGTCATCATGAAACGTCATGAACAATGTTTCCACATTCCCTGATTCTTTCAAATCTACTTTTCTTCGTTTGAGATTGGGATTAGTCATCGTCACACATTGTTATGGAACTTATGAGTATCCTAGGATATGAATCGGGTAAGGAGAGAAGGTGAGATGATGCAAAAAATAGTTTCAATTCGGTTCATAACTTCTGGAATTCATTAGTTATGTGGTACATTTTATTGAATGGAAAATCCACAGGATTAGCAGTAGAATCTAAGAAGTTCATACAGTTTTACACTCAAAGTACATAGGATCTCGATATGCTTCTCAAACTACTTACTTGTTTGATACATTGTAAATATATCGTCAAAGTCTCCATTAGGTGCTATTTGTCACTTCCATCATTCACAATTTTAGGAATCAAATCATAGAGTATTACTAGCACTTCTTTCACTTCCTGTTATCGACTTTATATCAATTGACTAGTTTTCTTGTCGGAATTATAGATAATTTGCGTGCCACCACTCCACCTCCTA